>WKLE02000281.1:0-13434 GCA_014885115.2 Asterionellopsis glacialis
TGGTGAGGCTACTTGTCATGTTGTTGTTACTGACGAAGTGACCGGTGGAACAGCATCTGTTCCTATCTCATATGAGGAAGAGCCTTTACCGTTAGAAAAATTATTACAATCTAATAGTTGGTGAGTCTCAGTGTTCCCGACACATTGTTTTTACTCACGTACGAGTAAGAAGTGAATTTAAAAACACATTTGATGGTTGTGATATGTTCGTACGAAATACTGTTCCCAGTGGAATAGGATACGATTTAAGGAAACGAAAAAAAGTTAATTTAAGTATGACTCTCAGTCTTTTAACGTCTCTAGTTTAATTTTTTAGTTATGGTTTGTGTTTAGGGTTTCTCTTTCAGAACAAATTGTTCAATGCAAAACAATCCATAGTTTACGATTATTGTTTGCGTTATGGTTCTCTCTTTTAGAGGAATAAGAATCTTAAACCGCCGCCATTATTGTCATCATCATCACCAAAGGGTGTTGTTACTGTTCCCGTTGTATTGGTTATAGCTGCCACAGCTGTCGTGGTCGTGTCATCGGCCCAATCATTCGAAGCACGGGTAAGGAAACCAATTAGAAACCCCCAAAATAATGTAGCAACAGCATAGGTAACACCATCCCATTTAAAAATGATGGGATCTAATCCTGATAATATTTCTCTTACAAAGGCTGCCAACGACGACAAGGATCCCCCAAAACCAGAAATCATTGCTAATACTACGATACTTTCTTCTGGACCAGGATTACCTGCCAGCAATCTTCCTAAACTACCACTCAAGGCACATGCTAATATATTACAAGCAAAGGTCCCTAATGGAAAGCCCGGACGCCAATAATTAAATTTGACAAGTCTCCACCGTGCCAAGACACCAAAGGGAGAGAATAACAAACTAATAGCAACTTGTTGCTGTCCAGCTTCATTAAAAAAGAATATGGATGTTACTTCTGTAATCAATGCCATCATAAAGATAGCTGTAGCGACAGCTCGTACAGACGGTAAATCACGATCTGTTGCAACTTCATTAATTACACGATTTCGCTGCCGCTGACGATTACGGGTGCGTTGTTTCTGCTGTCGTTTTCTTCGGATACTTAAAGTTGGTGATGATGTATTGGTATGGATACTTCCACTACTTTCGGATTGTGCATCATAATCACTGTCAGCACCATCTTCCAAACTGCTTGCTAAACGGCGTGGGTATTGTTCTGCTGCTATACCATGATTACTGCCACTAGTAGCATTGTGATTGCTGTTCCGTTCATCACTATCATCATTGTCGTCATCAAAATAATAATCATCGTCATCATCTTCAGATCCACGAATACGAATACCATATCCACCACGTCGATCATCACGTTTGGCTTCACGACGACATCTCCATACAAAGTGATACACAGCAGCATGTTGTCCAAATCGGTATGCCACAATTGGTAATTGTAGACCAATCAAATACCCCACAATGGCTTCACCGATTTGTCCATTCCTCAACAAATTCACCATACTTGAATTCCATGATGTAAAACTTGACAATGCACCACAGAATCCGATACGTAATCCCAACAACAAATCATCACTCATAGCCTCAGGTGTTGTACCTACATCCCATCCATCGGCAATGTTAATTCGTTGGATTCGAGATAGATTTGTACCAATTGTAGAGGTAACATCATGTACGAAATGGTCTAACCCTTCCCCTTGAGGATTTCGAAGTCTTTGTCCCTCATTGGGAGGTGGTGTCAATATCCGACGTGACGGTTGTCCTGGTGGTATTACCACCGTCGCGGTTGTGTGTTGGCCCTCCTCCATGGTCATACCGTTCGGAACACTTCGTGTACTTTGTTGTACAAAATCATTCATTACATTTTCATCGTCACTCAAGTGCTGCTGCTGCTGTTGTTCACTGATAGAACTTAATGTTTGTAAGTGTTTCATTTTTGATTTCGTCGGTGGCGGAGTTGACATGGCAGAACTGTTGTCAGCCGTAATACCTGCATCACCATCACCACCACTATTACCCATCTGGTTATCTTCTTCTTGTTCTTCTTGGAATTCTAAATCAAATAAACTACTTTGTGGTTCCTGATGCTGTTGTTGATGATTTGTATAGCTTTTCCTTCCACGACCAGTATTGTTTGTTGGAGACGATGAGGATGTGGGTGATATTTGACTTCGTCTTTTTGTTGTTGTTGTTGTCTGATAGTTATGAGGAGCATCTTCAAAATTACTATAATGCTCCATCACATCCATAGCTTCCTTTTTCCCTGGAAATAATACCAAACATGGCGATGCACGTATACGCCGTTCTAATGCTTGCAATTGTACCTCACGTAATTCATCTTCGGCAGATTGTGCTGCTTCTGCTGCAGCCCGTTTAACTTTATTTTTCGTTCGCCATACATCGTATTTTGATGCAAATCGTCCCTTTTGACGATATGGATGCAAATGGTGATGATCATGATTGTGATGCTCTTGCTCATATTCTTCTTCTATTTGTTGTCGTGTACGTCGTCGCAAAGATGCTACAGAGGATGGCTTTACTTCTGTCATGGGAGAAGGGGTTGTCGGAACTTTTGAAAGAGCAGCAGTAGCAGCTGCAGAAGAAGCTTGATTTCCTTCCGGTTGCTCCTCTATGTCATCGCCTTTTTGCATTTGATCATTATTAGCACCACCATTCAAAAGTTGCGAAGCTACAGCAACTTCTGCTGCTGCTAATTGTCTAGATGTAGGACTTCCAATACTATTCGGCGATAATGGACTTTTGACTCGAAATTCGGGAGAAGCTGGTACGGATACTGACTCATGATCGACTACTGCTGCCCCTGCCGCCGAGGATAATGGTGGTGGTGGTGATGGTCTCATGGTAGTTGCTGCGGTTAATGTTTTTCGTGTATTGACAATTTCAATCACATCATTGCCACTTCCTAGAAATCCCATGAGGAAACAACTTAGACAATTCAATGGCAAGTTGGTAAAAAGTGCTGAATCGGGAGAAAAGGTATCATCAAAAAAGGCAAACCAATTGGCGGCTGCTAAACGAAATACAATGCCCAATTGTCCAAAGATGGATAAAATGACAATATCATCGTAAGTCTTCCAAAACTTTTCCATCCATTTCCTATCGTCTTCCATTTGCTGTTGTCGTTCAAGCATTACTTGGTGACGACGAGCAGCTGCTGCACGATTGGTACTACTATTGTTGGAATACCAAGAAGGGTTGTTGTTGTTGTTATTCGACGCCGAGGGAGATTGATTGGGCGGTGGTGGTGGAGGTGACAATGTAAATTCCATGGGTCCTGTTGCAGTGCTAGATTGTGAACCACCGACATCACTATTGGTGGGGGAAGCTCGATTATTAGATGGATAAAAAAAGTTATGAACTGGTTGTGCAATGTGTGTACTGATCGTTGCGGAAACACCATCCCAACTCTGTTGTATATATTCATCAATTTGATCTTGATTGTACGCTGTTGCAAGAACCTGTTGTTGCTGTTGCTGTGCGCTGGTAGGAATCGTCGCAGCAACAGCAACAGTAGATTTAGTTGGGTTTGAAGTTGTTGGCGTTGCAGGTGTATTCGCACTCGTAGCAGCTCGTTGCTGCTGTTGTTGTTGGGATTGTCGCCCTATTACTTGGGCAGATGCCGCTAACACAGGTATTGCTGCTGTTGTTGTTGCTTTTACATTAGGGATAGT
This sequence comes from Asterionellopsis glacialis, assembly GCA_014885115.2. Classification (NCBI taxonomy): domain Eukaryota; phylum Bacillariophyta; class Plagiogrammaphyceae; order Rhaphoneidales; family Asterionellopsidaceae; genus Asterionellopsis; species Asterionellopsis glacialis. Next base: position 3,683 of record WKLE02000281.1, read on the forward strand.
TGGAAATGCTGAGGTACCATTGTTGCGTTCGTTTGTCACTAATATTGAATGACTCTGATTTGTTCGTTTTTGATTCCGTGGAGGTGTTGATCCTGGTGGTGGCAGTGGAAGTGGTCCTTTTCGTCCACTACATCCCCGAGGCGATGGTGGATAAGAAGATATGGAATGATGAGATAGTTCTTGTTGTCTCGATGCTGATGTTTTTGTACTTTGTTGCTGTCCATTGCCATTATCTTTTGCAGTTGTTGCTGTTGTAGAAACACCAGAAATATTGTTTCCTTCTTCTTCTTCTTCTTGCTGTGGAATTGTGGCTGCTACACCAGCGACATCGATATGACTACTACTTTCATTTTTATTTGTCGTCAATGGAGAAGGCTCCATTATTGTTTGTGATTGTGATTGTCGTCCTGGAGGGGCATCATTGGCATTATTATTATTATTAGTTGTCACTTCCATTGTCTTTGGTGTGTCATTGTGTGTGCGAACACAATAAGAGACAAGAAGTGGAATCAACAATAAACAAAAAAACCGCACCCCCATGTTAGTTACGTAAATCCTCTGGTAACGCTGGCTTTGCCGGGATAGCTCGCTCAGCGCAACTCGAAAATTAAAAAATAATAGGCAAAACTGATAATTGTTAGTTTTTTCGTATTGATGTAGAATACAAAGTTCTATTTTACTCAGGACACTCTAAAATTAGTTTGCCAAGACCATTCTCCTGTCTGGGGGAGTGACACTGTTGCAGGAGGGGGAGGTTTACTATTGTCTCATGTACTTTGTTCTTTACGTGGTTTTCAGTATAGTTCCAAATGTTCGAACTAGACCAGATGGAGGAGTTGTTCATCGTTTCAAAAAAGTGGGTTTCATTCAACGGATGAATTTAATGCCTACGTACAATATTGGTACATATAGGATTGGACATATGTATCCGAATAATACCATGTGTATCACGCGCGGGTGGAAAACTCAACGCAACTTCCGGCTGGGGACAACCCGATTATTGAGATTGGGGGCGCGTTTCGCTTCTCTTCTCGGAGAGAAGGATTTCTCCAGAATATCCTCCTCGTCCTATGTTTTTTGTTGGTTTTGTGTGTGCATTGCAGATATTGGAGGCTATCAAAGTGGGTCTCTACTTGTATCTAGAGAGGAGAGAGAGCGAATCTTTGTATTGACTATCGACGTTGAAAGCGTTCAGTCTAGTTTGCTGCACAGGATAGAAAGTAAGAGGCAACATCACTGCAGTCATCACGGTATAGAAGTTTTCGATTCTACGTATTCTCAGATTGACAAGAAGCATCAATCATTGTCATCATGGCAACAGCTCCACCTGTACCAGGTGCAGCACAAGCTCCGGTACCTCCACCAGCAGCGGCAGCAACACAACCGCAAGCAACATCGTGGCCATTGTATGATTTATTTTTAGATGTTCCGCATCCAGCTTCATCACCGAAATGTCCACCTTATTTTGTCATTGGGACACCTGATAATAGATCTGATTTAGTCTTGAAAGAATTTGGAGATGCAAATTCCATTAGTAAAATTGCAAGATTTGCATTTCCAGATTTTGATGATCAAGGTACGTTCATTAGTGGCAACGAATGAAAAAAAAAAAGAAATGTAATGCAAGAAACTTTTACATTTTGTACCAATATGGAATGCATTTGAAGTGGAACTATAAAAGAGTGCATTTGAATTAAACTGTGCTTGAAGTAGTTCAATCCATGCATCCATTCAATCTTAACCACCCTTTTCCTCTCGCTCTCGCTTTGACTCACACGCAACAAACACTTGCATATCATAATATTATTATTTTTTTCTCATGTGCATTGTTATAATACAGTACCATTGCCACCTAAACCACCCAATCCTGAAATAGGTGGTGGTGCTGGTTTAAATCGTTATGATAGGTATTGGTATCATCATTCTGGATTTCAACATCATACCTTTTCCTTGCAATTAAGTGATGGGATACGTGTCCATGGACATGTCCGATGTTATTTGCCCTTTCATTTAGAGGCAAGGACCCGTTATGATGTGGGACGTCGTGGTATTCGGGCCTTTGTTCTTTTGACCCGTGCTAAAGGTGGAGATGCCTTGTTTTCCAGTATATTGAAAACTGTGGAAGCCATTAGTGCACAGCAGGGGTCGACAGTACCGGAGTTTCATCCCTCGGCCGAACCTCAACGTGCATTTTTGCATGCGTTGCACAGGAATCATTCGGCTATTTCGATTAATTATGTGTCTAAACCGGATGATAAAAAGGTACCCATGGCTGTATCACTTCAGGGTGCTGAATTTGGAAATCGTCCACCCTTTCTGCCGGTCGATACATGTCGATTTTTAATGCCTGTATCCTTGTTGCAACCCGCCGCAACGGATCCTAATTCGTCTGCAGCCGCATCGCTCGCATCACCCATGATGCCACTTTTACGATGCTTGGGTGTCTCACATTCCTTGCGATTGTTATCAGCCTTGTTAAGTGAACGTCGTGTATTGTTGGTATCGTCCAGTCCGACACGGTTAAGTATATGCGCACGATCGGCCATCTCCATGTTGGCTCAGGGATTGATGCATTGGCAACATTTGTTTATCCCTGTATTACCACCACATTTACTCCAATACTTGGCAGCACCAGTCCCCTACCTCATGGGAATATCCTCCAATTTGTTACCACGTGTCGATACGATCCCCGAAATTGGTGAATTACTCATTATTAATTTGGATACCAATAACATGGAAATTCGTAACATCCATCCAACTCAAGTCTTGACCAAAATTCCGGATTTATTTCGGGAAGATGTACCCCAAGACCCTAGTTCCATGGCGGCGGCGGGTCCGTCCGCACCGGGTGGTGTGGGGAATGGTGGGAGTGGCACCTCGGGTAGTTCGGGCAGTGGATCAAACAATTTGATGTCGGTATCACCTGCACAGGGTTTGGCACATGAATTGTATGATATCTTAAAAGCAGATAAAAAAACTATCAGTGGTGAGTCGGATGTTCAAGCAGCCACACAGGCGGCTGTCAAGAAAACCAAGGAAACTGTCAGTAAGGTATGGGGCAAGATGAAAGAAAAGGGTAACAAATTCCTGGCCAAACAATCAGGATCCTACATTTCAGAGTCAGACCAACAGGATCAAGTGCAAGATGGTGCCGGTGACGAAACAGAAGTATTGGATGAAAGTAATCATCATAATCATCAACCTCCAAAGACACCCTCGACAACTTCGGATTACATATATGCAGAAGCCTGTCAGAATGAAGCAGCTGAAGAAGAGGCTAGAATTGCATTCACAATCTTTTTCCTATGTATGTTTGGTGATATGAAGTGGTATTTAACATTGAGTCAACCAGGACAACCACCACAATTGGATCGTAACAAATTCATACAATTCAAACGATCTAGAGGTGAGGGAGAAGGAACCTCCATCTTTCCACTGTTGACAAATTTAGTTCATTCACAAATGTTTGAACAATTTTCACAAGCACGTGTGGAAGAAATTCGTACACGAGCTCCCATTGGCCGTGATGCGCCTCTTTTCCTTGTGTGCTCGAATCACCATCGGGCACAACAAATTGATTTTGTACTATCGGACATTCGTCGTGTGGCACGTCAAATGGCACAAACCAACCCTAGTCGGTTTTTAATCCAATCCAATGCCACAGCACGACGATTGGCTATGACGTTAACATCCAATAAAGGATACGAAGGTGATTATCAACAAGCCCTGGCACAATTGTCGGAAATGGCAAGAGAAGCTTCTGCAGTCTTATCTGATGTTATGGCAGTTGTATGGATGAGAATTCGTGATTCAAAAGGAATGCAATGGAAACATGGATTATATGCACTCTACATTGTTAAAAATCTATTATTGCATGGTGTAAGTTGTTAACTTTTGTGTGTGATGACTATGGATGTCACGGAACCCAAGGTTCTTCCCCACTGTGTTGGAAAGATATATCATGTCACTTTTTGAGTGTTGTACTTTTGTCTTACAACAATGGCTTTATCTCTACCATTCTCTCTATCTTTGTACTACTTCCACACATGCATATAGCCTCTTGCTGCCATCATTGAAGTGACGGATGGGTTAGATAAAATTCGTGCCATGACGAAATTCACAGATACTTTCCGTAAGGAATCAGCACAACAAATTCGTGAGGCTGCATCACAAGTTTACAATCTCCTTGTAGACCGTGCCAAGTTATTCACTATGCGTCGATTCTGTGCTGACCGTCGTCGTTTAATTCGTAATCCTCCTAAAGGACGCTTGCCAAGAGATAATCGATTACGTGTCTTTAGTCCCTTTGTCAAGGTCCATGCCGCACTGGCACCCAATGGTGCAACTCCGTCTAAAGCACCTCAGGTCCCACCACCTGCTGCTGCTCAACAAGCACCTCATCCTCACCACCTTCAGCAACAGCAGCAACAACAGCGCTATTATCAACAGCAGCCCACAGTTGCAGCGATCCCTCCTCGTGGTGGTCCGGCAGGAGCCCCGGTCGATCCTGTAGCCGACCTATTAGGATTTGCAGCAGGTGGACCCGTAGCTAATGCTGTAGCAGAACGCGAACAAAAAGCAAACGATGTTCTTGGTTTGATGGGTAACATGTCCGTTTCCGGCGGAGGACAAGCACGGCCACCACAACAGCAGCCTACTATTGTTCAAATGCCACCTCAAGCGCAGCAACCTACGCCTGCATTTGCACAACCGCAACCTGCACTCCCACCACAACAGCAGCAGCAACGCCCTCCTCAAGCTGCTGCTGCAGCAGCTCCACCTGCATTTGCTCAGCAACCTCCTCCGCAGGCTCCTATGGCTTACCAACAGCAACAAGCAGCTGCATTGGCAAGGGCGGGTCCTGCCCCTATTGCTGCTCCTGGTGGCACCTCCCATCAGTACCCTGGAATGGCACAAGCACCCCCTCCGCAGCAACAGCAACAATATCCTCCTCAACCACGTCAAGCAAATCCATTCCAACCTCCTCCATCTCAACCCCAGTATCAAATGCCTTTCCCGCCTCAGCAGCAACAACAACATCCCGGGTATCCACCCAATCCAGCTGCCTATCAGGGTCAGCCAGTACCGCCACAACAACCTGCTCCCAACATGTTTGCAACTGCTCCACAGCAGCAGCAGCAACAGCAACAACAACCGCCTCCGCGAAAGAACTTGTCGCAATTTGATCCTATGGCTGATCCCTTTGCTTGAGCAATCTTCTTTTGACACCTGGCTTATCATCGTTTAAAGAATTTTTGATAAGAAGAAAGGAAAGTAGAAATATAAATCTAACGAAAAAAGTCATTTTTTTAAAATGGTGAACCAATTTTTTCAATCGAGACCAAAGTTTTGGACAAAAAAAAAGTTTGTAAAGAAATCGTACCTACCATAATGTAAAGAGGGCCTTCACACCATGGATTCTCATTTCTGTATTACTCATCTTTTAGATTCGATACAGTTTACGGTAAGATTCTCTACTCTCTCTATATCGAGTTTCTAGCTAGAGGCAGTGATCTCTCTTATTGGTGAGTTTTGTTCCCCCCTAGAGGATTGACTGAAATATCCTTCTTCTATAATGGACCTCATGGCAGCGAGTGCACCCCATGTATAATATCTATCCCCAGTGCAATCCTTAGCATCACGATGAGGGGAATAATTTTCACAAACATGGCCATGCTTCCTCCACATTTTAAGAAACATAGATGTCATCTGTCGGCTTAAAGATTTCCTTGCAATGTGAACCGCGGCTAAGTGGGAGTATTGTTCTGAATTTAAAGACCAGTAGGTGAGCATTGCCATGGGCCCCCATACGTATCCACGCCAGTACCCTAATTTTGGAAAGGCGGGGTCATCGGCAGAAATACTTGGAAGTCCCCAATAGCACGTATCAGAATTATCACTTGGCCATGTCGGTGAGATGCAGAACCTGGTCTTATTGAGAAGCCACTGCTCGACCATTGATGTGACATGGGAAAATGTGGCCGCATTTGCCATGAGTGGGTAAAAACTAGTTGGTGATCTTCTACGATAAAAAGATCCATTTTGAAATTTGTTTGTAAATATTTGGTCTCTTTCGTCCCATAAACCATATGTTACTTTTGATCTCAACATGTCAGCTCGGATCTTCATCTGTTTGCTAGCATCTTCTCGACCGATAATGGATGCTAGCCTGGCTAAAATATCGCACTCACTAATCACCATGCTGGTCATTCCAACATCATACATTTCCATGAGGCTGCTATTGAAGTTGAAGAACTCTCCATCATACATGGGTGAGTTATCTAATCCACTCTCATATCTTGCCCCCTGCATTGAATGGGCGTTATGTGTGTTCCTCGTGTAGCTAACCTTGTTGCTTCCTAGAGCAACGAGACCCTCCGGAGGAAGTATTCTCTCACGAAAGAACCAGTCAATATAATCAGCTAAATCTTCCCATAGTAGCTCCACAATCCAAGTTTCCTTGTATTTTTTATAAATCTCCTCCAATACTCTTGCTCCTACCGGAGGCTCAGTTCTATCTTGAGACTTCATGCCACCTGCGCTAAAATTAGGAATGAAGCCTCTGCTAGTCTTCGAACGCACAGCTTGGATCAATCCGCTGTACGCTAGATCTTTCGAAAAAGTAGCTAAAATGTATGCAGCAAATAGATTATCCCACCCAAAAATCACATAGGTCAAATCGCTTGAGACAGGATTCATGGTATATTGCCACCCTCGAGAGACTGGGGTGAAAACAGATACTTCAGCTGGTGTGTAGATCAAGTTGAACATCATGGCAGCTTGTGCTGCCATACTAGCTTCAGCGAGATCTCCGTACTCTCTCTGGTGATATTGGGATTGCTCCTTTTTCTCCATGTGTAGTGCAGCCTTCATATCATTAACTGACATCAAAGCGCCGGTAGATAGGCCTGAAGCTTTCCCTTTAGGTGGAAGAGGAACAGTAAGCTCCGTATTCTGACTGTACTCGTACGTCGAAAGTGCTCTCTCGCACGATTCCAAGTCCAAATAACATGTTATTCTCCCTAGGCCTGTCAGTAATAAAGTTAATTTTTTATCTGAATCTTTTTTGACCACCCCTGACCTGGTCGGTCCATAGGCAAAGGAACCCCGAAAGTTAATATTGTAATCAGAACAATTCTCAAGACAATCAATAGTTTCTACCAGAAGTATAAGTTCATCATTCTTCCCAGACATTCCCACAGTGATAGTTACATCTTGGAAATTGACATGATATTGTACAATGGAAAAATTAGATGAAATTGGCGCAATGGGCCGAACAGAGTTGTTCGACCCTATTAGTGCCCGGTTGATGCATTCGGAAGTAGAAATACGACAAATATTTATGGAGATTTTAGCACCATCTGGAAGCAGTACAAAGTCAAGAAGGGAATGATGTATCCAAGGACCCCATCCGCGTGCTGTTTGTTCAGCTAGTTTCATTCGGTTTACTTCTGGTTGGGGAATACTTGCAATTGAGTTAGTGAAATTGGGAAGGATATCTTGAAATTCCTCCTCATCGTTTAAAGCCCAATATACTGATAGGGACAAATCCTTCTTTTTGCCCCATGCATGGATTCGAAAAACTACATCATTCCTCCGTGTCTGTAAAAGAGGATTCTTAATAGTACCATCTCCGTGATCACCGGTGGTATTATACAAGCCTGTTTGACACACCAAGTGGTCGTCAACCCAGACCAAAGCTGCTTCAACGTCTCGGAAGGAACAATGGAATGCAAAATTCTTGCTTTTCGATTTGCCCAGTGATAGCATACCCAACACTCGTGCAGAGAATGGGTCAAGGTGTGGATTATTAACTTGCACATATGAAAGGTTATGAATAAACTGAGACCTTATGGGATGGAGAAGAACAGAGTTTGGAAATGTATCGAGACTGAGTTCGCCAACAACGCTCGAAAACAAGAAAGAAGTCGACAAAAGGGCAAATGAAATGGTGGATAGTGTCATTGCCTAATTACTGGAGCATATTTAAAAAAAGAGAGAGCAGTGAAACTTTGTGCTCCAAGTTTGGTTGTCAACAACTTGCAGAAAACGTTTGAACAACTGCGGATGTGTCTCCCTGTTGTCTTTTGGTTGGAATTGTTCTGTGAAGAGAGATTTAGGTATCTACATTAGATACAGGGTTAATTTGAAAAACACAGAGATGTCTGTCCTTTGTCGCACATTCATTTCTTCCCATGTCGCGTTGCACGCGTCATTCCCTCGTCTGTTCCTTGTGCTCGTCGAAGCCCTTCAATTCTCCCTGTGATTTTCTCTCACAGAAAACACGCACGAACATCACAAAATCACAAACTGTAGACTGTAGAACATTATCGTACCCGACAAAGTACCCGACATCAAAACACATCACCATCAACTCATCGAAGAAATACGTAACAGTTCACCTATACCGTCGCCAAACTCCGCTTAATTTCTAACCTTTGTAAACTAAACACAACAGCCTGATAGAAAATGTTACAGCATTTCCTTTCAGCCTTGCTGGTTCTTCAATTCGATGGATCAATTCGACCACCCCGTGACACAGGCTTTAACAAAGCCGGTCTCGGTCGTATGGCATCTGTAGGTGCTGCCGTCTTTGATAATGAAGACAGCTCACTTCTCAGTTTGGGCGGGAAGTCAATTGAAATCGTTCCCGACTTGACATCTGCCGATATTGAGTACGATGGTTTAATACTAGGATTAGGATGGCTCAGCAAACGCAACAAAGCTTGGTGGGCGCAACGGGATAATTCTCTCACGATATTAGGAGATTGTAAGGCTGTCATAGACCAAATCAATGGTCGATCTGCACCCCAGAAAATGCTTTGGAAATATGAAGAAGCTATAGAATTACTCGATATTATTGAAAAGAAAATGACAATTACTTTTGGATCAGCAGAAATCAAATGTGAACATATTTTGCGAAAAGAAAATACACTGACAGATGCTGTTTGTGTTGGTGTCATGAAGACATTGGAGCAGAAGGCAGTTGCTGATCTTGAAGCGGATATCGAAAGTGCCGAGTTGGGTGATTTATCTAGGGCTTCCAAAAAACAAGCCAAGAAAAAGTCTGTTCAATCACCTTTGTCAGCTGTGTTGAGTCGATATTTTGGTAGTGATAGTCTTATCAGACATTCGATACGGCCGTGTCTTATCCGTAAAGCTTTGGATAAGGCTGAAGCATTAGACGATGGTGTAGCGATTCAATCAATTGGAGAATTGTTAGAGAGTGAGGCAAAGTCATGGCCGTCATTACAAGATGGTGGTGTAGCAAGCCATTCTAAAGAATCCTTAACAGTGGAGGGTGTGAAACTGCAAATCCGTGGTTTACAAATGAGAAAGCGCGAAAAAGAAGTAGATAAGCTTCAACATAAACATCGGTATCTTCTCAGCCAGTTTGATGATGGTGATGAAATCGCAACAAGCTCCTTTCTCTTGGGAAGCTCTACAGCAACAGCCACCTTCTTTGAACCCGAAGAAGAACTAATGTTTGATCTTGTATCGAAAGATGAATGGAAACCTGGCTTTTCGTTATGGAATAACTCCTTTCAGAAGAAGTGCTTTGATGATGGACCGGGAAGAGGCTTTCATCAAGACGTTTGGATTAAGAGCAAGTAAAGTAATCTATCGAGATTCAACTGCTTCTTCATGGCACGGCCATTTTTTTGTTTTTGTTTGAGGTCGCCAGTGTTTCATAGCGTCTCTCTAGCTAGAGAGACTACAGAATTCTAGTATAAGCTGTATCGACTTTAAAT
>WKLE02000281.1:13591-27396 GCA_014885115.2 Asterionellopsis glacialis
TTATCGGTACCATACACAATGATGACTGCGACCGTCTTCTCCAACAAGCAGGTCACGATGAGTAGTTTGTTGACTTTGGTCTTGTTACCTCTTGCTGTACAGGCTGCTTTTACATCCATCCATACAAGATATTTCGGAAATGGTGTTTGTTCTCAAGAAGGTCATCATCTTTTGTCACCTGATTTTTTTCAACAACGGAGACAATTTTTGAGTTCTCCTCTTGGTTCAAGTCCTAGTTCAGACAACAACAATAACAATAATGCTGACAACGGCGGGGGAAGCGGTGGAGATGGACTTGATAATATGAGAAAGATGTTGGAGGCATCATGGAATATTGAAACCATGGGTGCAGTCCCATCCTCACCTGAAAGTGCAGCTGAGGGTGCTGCAAATTCCATGATGACAGCTGTAGAAAACGGCAAAAAGCTCCTTTTTGTGGACTTACTACTTCCCTCCTATGATATTACACAGGGTTACAATATGTATGATGATGTATCAGCTGTTGAATTTTGTATTGAATTGACTAAATTTTTAAATAAAAAAGCTGTCATTCTGGTACGAGATGACAAATCGAAAAGTTCCTTGGATCGAGTTTTAGAGGTCAAAGATCGAAATGCACAAGAACAACAAAGTAAATTAAATTCTGAAAGACAAAAAATGATGGAAGATACCGACGACGACGATGATGACGAAGAAGAGGATGACGAGGATGACGATGATTTTGAAGAAAATAAAATTAGCAGTTCCGACGAGGATGATTCAAAATCGAAGGAAGCAACAAGTGCTCCATCTGATGATATGGATGTCTTTCGACAAAAATTGATGGCCAGCTGGGAAAGTTCCACAGATGATGAAGAAGGTGCCATAGGAGGGGAAGCATCATCTTCAAAGCCAAAAGCAAACGCACCTCGACCAATTGATCCAACAACCGGAAACACCAGAATATATCGTATCGCTTCGATGCTTGGAGATGATAGAAGAATTTCGTCTGGTCCTGACATGCCAGATGAAGTAGTTAATGCTGTTCGGAATAATGCATTACCAGAAGATGATGAAGAAGCTATAATTATTCTTTCAGCTGTTACAACTGAAGAAATGGTTGGTATTCGTGCCTTAGTGTCAAAGTACTCTTCATCGAAAACCATAGTATTTGTAAATTGCAAATTCCCATCCTTACCCAGGGAATTGAGTTCAGGTGAGACAGTTTACAGCCTTTTACCTTTGGTTGCAAAGTCGGTGGTTTCTGATACAAACATTCTTGCAGGCTCTAAGAAAATGACTCCGGAAGATGAAAAACCTCCAATGAAGATTGTATCGATGAGACGATATCCAGATGATTGGGAACTACATGTTGATACTAATGGTGAAGGATTTGAACTTATTGATACAATGAACGCTGCTGTAGCAGGTAAGGATGGTCCCGGGATGGACTGGATTGCTTTATGTGTCAAACGCCATATGCAACGAGAGTTTGGTCGAGGTAAATTCAATGATTAATCGTTCTCTTTTGAATGAAATAGCATTACTTTTATAAACAAATTTTGCAACTGTAATTTGTCGAAGTTTCATAGTGCTATGATCTATGATGAATCTACTACCTCTTCAAGAAGTGCATCTACAGGATCAACGTCTATTAAGGTTCCAATGAATGTATACTTATCGTGCGTCTCATATAGTTCTATCCAATTGTCAATTTGTTTCATTTCTTCATCTGTCAAACCTTCCATCGAAGATGAAATGCATTCTGTCTTTAGACACCCTTTTGCAAAGGCTCTTGTGGCATCCACGCCTGTGAACAAATGATACTTTCCACCTTCACCGTAAAAATGTTCATTCTCCGAGACGTCATAAATGCGTCCTTTGATTGCCAAATACAAGGGAGACCCATCTTCGCCTCTGTAGTCTGCAAGCTCTTCTTTTGTCATGGTCGTTGTGGACTCTTTATCATGATCGATAACAATCGGTTCTTCCTTTCCAAGAAGAATTGGCATCAAGGCATGATTATTCCCATATAGACGTTTCCTTGCCTTACTCCTAGCAACGTCGCGGAAGAATCGCATGGCAACGAGATTTATATCCACCTTGATTGAAAACAAGACAGCTCCAACAGCTGTTGTAATGATAGGTACCCACGGGACCATGGTCTCAATATAACTGGCGTGTTACTGAAATATAAAATTCAGATGTCAAAGCAGGTTGGATGTTGTCAAAGCAAGAGTCTCTCTTACCAAACACTGCTTCCTGGGTAAATTATGTCGTGTCATCTGTTCAAATGTCTCGCTTAAGTAGTTTTCTCCCTCTGTAATCGTGGCTATGCCAGCTATCTCCCCCCCCAAAAGAAGCGGTCATCCCGCAATATCACAAAACACATAAAAATACATTTTGAGTTGGTTAATGTTTGCCAACGCCTGCCTGAGATACCGGGGCTGTCTATACATGGGTACAGCGGAGAATACAACAGATGTCTTTGTGGATAAGAAGGCCATCTAAAGAACGCATGAAGAAGTACAAAGTCAACGCCATAGCATGCACGTGTCTTCGCTTCAAGATTTCTCAAGTACTGGCACTGTCTGTCTGTCTGTCTGTCTGTCTGTCTGTCTGTAATATTCTTGCGGGTTCACTCGTGTTCGTTCGTTCGGTGAGTGGAAATCAGAAAGATTCGTTCGGACGACGTCGCTCATAAAATCTATATACTGTCTGTACGTAAACCTAGACTTGTGCCTAAACACAGCTAAACAAATCGAAAAGTGACATCAGTGGCCGAAAGAAAGATACGCTGTGATTCTCCTCCGCGCCCCTGTGGTATCGGTATGCGATCCGGCGTTTGTATTACGTGTTTTCCTGTGCTCTGCTTCCCATAAAACTGTAGTACTTTATTTATGTACGACTAGCCCAGACCGTACAGGTAAAATTTTTCCAACGAACAAACCATCAACAACCCATCACCATACTTTTGGGACTCTACTTGCAAAAGCCTAACTTTCTTTTTCAACCATGAAGCTCTCCCTTGCTACTACCTCCCTTCTTGCCGGACATGCTTCCGCATGGTCTTCGTTGAACATGAAGGCAGGTAAGGAATCTGTGGGTCGAAAGAAGCTCTCGATTTCGTTTTTTGTAAAAAATGGACACTTCGTGTTCGTTTTGCCCTTTCGTGTGTGTGGGATATTGTCTGCTTCTTGAACAATTCGAATCTTACTTGAAGTGCTCATTAGTAAGCTAAATCTGTTGAGGAGCGTCTGTGATATAGCCTTTCAAATCGACAGGGTGTTGTTTTGATAGCCCTCCCTATTTCTCTTGTTTACCATCAAATTTCTTCACTATAAAATATTGTGCTCATGTGCTGATCTGTTTTTTATTTTCTACACAGAAACTGGAACAACATCCCGGCGCAACTTTGGAGCAGCTATTGCTGCAGGTGCTGCCGCCTTGGTTGGTGCCCCCGACAATGCCAAAGCTTACGATCTTCCTGATCTTCCATACGCATTCGAGGCCTTGGAACCTTACATTGATACCCCTACCATGAAGATTCATCATGATAAACATCATGCTACATACGTTGCCAATATTAATAAGGCTACTGAAGGCAAGGATGAAGTCCCTATTCTCGCACTTCAGGCTGATGCTATTGAGGCTGGCAAGCCTGTTCGTAACAATGCAGGAGGTGAGAATATTGGAATGTGCGAATATCTTTTATGTATATCGAGCTTTTCGTTCTCAAATATTTTTTTTCATTTTTGCATACTCATGTTATCGTTTTAGGTCACTACAACCATGCATTTTTCTGGCAGGAGATGGCTCCCGCCGACGAAGCCGCAAAGATGAAGCCCTCGGCTCAACTTGCGGAACTCATTGACAAATCGTTTGGATCCATGGACGAAATGAAGTCTCAATTTGAGGCCGCTGCTGCCCCCGGAGCTGTCTTTGGTTCTGGATGGGTTTGGGTTTGTGTCAACCAGGCTGGTGATGAACTTAAGATTGTGGGAACCCCCAACCAAGACAATCCCCTCAGTAAGTTTGTCTTTGCACTTTTCTATTTTTGCCAAATTTGAGATAACCGTCGCAGCTGTGTGGTAATCTAACTGAGCCCTTGTTACACCGAAACCTTATCGCTTGAATTGTATAACAGTGAAGGGAGTTGCTGATGAAATCATGTTTCCTATTTTAGGATTAGACGTTTGGGAACATGCCTACTACCTCAAGTACCAGAACCGCAGGCCTGAATATGTTTCTAACTGGTGGAATGTTGTCAACTGGGACAAGATCTCCGAGAACTGCGCCTATGTCGTTGAGAACCACGCTGGTGTCTCTGTCTAAAATACAGGTCTATATGCGAAGTGGTATACTATCTATATTCATCTATTGCTTAATAGCTACAGTAGTTCTCTTTGTAGAATGTCTTTTGGTCGATACTCCCTTCGTTATAATGATCAAAATCTCTGTGGTTTACTTGCCTCTGGACTTTAGTGAATTCTTTGTTTTTTCGTTCTTTGCCTGGGACGCATTTAGCTCTTTTCTAAGATCTTCAACAAGCTTCACATTTAAATCAATCTTCTGCATGCCCCTATCCATAAACCAGTAAGCACCTGTGGCAATGACATGGAAAACAACTCCAATTGGAAAGGCTCTACCGCTATCTTCCCTCAAAAGCTCCATATCTCCTGTACAGCCAATTCTTTTCGTCTGCCTGTATAGTCCAACTTGTAATGGTATAAGCGCAGAGGCACACATATACGCAGGACTAGAAAAGTCCCCATGTGGTTTCATGCTGAGAAAAAAAGCTAGGCAAGCGCACAGGCAAATACCAACGATTTCGGACATGGACTCGTAAAGAACCATGCCAATCGCTTGTCTTCCGCTAATGGTTTCTTCCTCGGCATTCACTCCTTTGATATCTTTCATACATTCGGTCATCGGTGTTTGGGCCATGTGAAAAGAAGCAAAAACAAGCATATACGAGATACGCTGCAAATGCTGTCTCCATTGAGCGTAAAGTGCTTCAGCTGAGATTTTGTTTTGTCGGACCGTAGCCTCTGCCCGAGTTAAGTGATCATCTGCCGAAAACCGATGCGTGTTGCGTTTGTGTGAACTACCAGATTTGTTATTGCTATTTTGATTGTTCGAAGGTACATAGCCCTTGCCGCGGCGCTGTTTTACGCCATCGCTTGTACTCATCGTGGTGGATAGACAAGTAAGGTTTCGATTGCCCTGCTATGATGTCTGCGAGATACTTCTATCACAGACCTCCTGCTACCGGAAGGAATAACCTAGCGAAACTGCAAAAAGCAGCAGTTTTGTATGGTAAGGAAGTCAAGCTGTACGAGTACTAGGTAGGTCTACAATGTACAATTTACCTGTACCATAGCACTAGGGCCACGAGTAGACTAGACTAGCTAGGTACCGCAGTGGAACTCGAGAAAAAGATATCAAGGATACAGGACTAATATTTTTTAGGACCTCTCTCTCTCTAGCTCTAGAGAGAGACAGAGAGAGGGAATCAAGAAGGGAGCAGCAGGTGGGTCTGCCTGACCGGCGGCGGAGTTTGTATCCTTACTCCCCCGGACGTTTAGTTGACTCAGTCAATCCTATGAGGAGCGAATTTTTTGTGTTGTTCTTGATTGTGTCTGTTTCGTGTTCTTGTTTTCCCTCCCAAAAAAACACACCAAAAGTTTTACGTAGCGCCTGTTCTGTCGACAGTCAAGACACAAAAAACAAGGACAACATTGATGGTCATCGGTATGGAGACTTCAAAGACTTTATGCCAAGAAATATTTCGACTGCAATCAGATGAATTTTTTAATAAAGCACTTGACTGGCTTAGAGAAAAAGAGAAGACGCGAACAAACGCTTCAACAGATTGCGATCCCGCCTTGCAACTCGCCCGTGTCGCTTTGATCTGCCGCCTGTTCGATTCGTTTTTCACCTCGAGTACCAGCGCTTCCGTAGAAAGTACAGAAAAAGTCATCGTTCAGGGCAGTCATGCACAAACAAAGAAACACCCTGAAGATGGATCATCGGTTTTGCCTGCGACTTTGACAGAAAGCTCAGCTGCAGGTACATCTTCGCGTACGGGATCGGTGTTACAGCACCAACAACAAAGGGCGAAGCAATCTATGATCGACAAGGACATAACAGTTTCAGAGACGATCCCATCTTCATCATCGATCGGCACCGAAACCGAAGAAAAAAAGCGCGCTCAAGATAAAGATTCCAGTATAGAATGTACGGAGTTAACGGAGGGAAATCCACTAGGCGGGAAGTATTCCTCATACGGATCAAGGCCAGACCAAAGAGAGAGGAAAAAAAACCATGATCAAAATGTTTCCAAAAACGATTCGTTGATTGCGACTCGATCTTTTCATGGGATTGCCAATGACTTGGCGGATTTTTTAGGAAAACACAGTGACAACAATGATGTGACAGATGTAACAGATATAGCATCACAATGTTATGACTTGATCAAAGATGAAGCCAACTGGGATATTCTCATGGAGATTCTGAACACTGTTTTGATAGAAAGAAAGGAAGAGGCTCCGAAATGTTTGCCGGCGGCAAATATCAAAGCATTGTTTGAATCTGTATTGCACACAATTCAACAGTCCACAATATCATCTGTAGAGTGTCGCACTAGCTTTGACTATATCTGGAATGAATCTTGCAAGAACGACACATTTAAAAGTACTATACAAACACGTTTCGTTGACATCCATGAAGGGACCAGAGGTAAAGATGAGGCTGATAAAGGAAATGGCAAGCGAACCCGCGACGCATCTCAAGTTTCTGTAGCAGAGGACGCAGAAAAAAGAATAAAACAGATGAAAGATTATGCTTGGCTTTTATATTGCGTGTTCAGTATGAAGACCGGTACGTCTAATTTAGTTGTCAGTTCTAGAAAGGAAAAAGAATACTTGCTTAGAATCGAAGCCTGTATAGGACTTATGATGGTCATAGTATCTCCAGAAATGATACCCTCTCGAATATCTACCGACCAAGATGAGCCTGCATTAAAGAAAGCTTGTTTAGAAACCGAAGAGGGAAATGATATTATTGAAGCATGTGAAACGCAATCCTCAAAATCTCCAACGCAAGGGTCTTCAAAAGAATCTCTAGGAGCCAAGGAAGCAGCCACCAATACAGGTCAAAGACGACTTTCTATCGAGAATGAGGCGATTGCTGCGCTAAGTATGATGGTAAATGGCGGAAGTCAGGAATCTTCTACACCTGACGTACGGGAGATAACACCTGCTGAAAGAGTTTCTGGAGATATACTTCATATTATAATGCAAGGTGGTTCAGCACTTGGCGAACCAATTTCTCGAAGCGAGCTAGAAGAATATATATTGCACATCGGGAGAAGTATTGCGGCGCCTACGCCTCTTGTGAAGGATGGTCATGAAATGGATTCCATGGCAGTGAAGGCAGAAGTGAGCGCATCGAACTTTAGAGGAAAACTCCGTTCGATATTACCAAATATTTCTGATCGTAAGCAGTTCACAGATGTTAACTGGATAACACAGCGGTATCATAATATGTTGTCAGATCTTACACGAGAAATAGACTGCATCCTGAACAAGGAACAAGAACCTGATAAATTGTATCGAATTGTAAAAGGTATTCCATTTGTGGACGAGGTCCGCTTTTCTACGACTGAAAATACATCAATGTCTCGACTTCATCGGAGGTACGGCCAAGCAAAGATTGCCGAGCAAAAAGAGAATGAAACGAATTCGCAATCTGAAGTTTCTTCGGAGCCTAAAGCCGCTTCTGAACTGCTTTCCTCACTTCGGGCCGTGAATGGCACTTCGGATCCAATGGTTACCGATGCAATTGACCTAAACGAATGGACCGTTTCAATTTTAGAATTATCAAAAATTCGACCAAGTACTCGCCTTTTGCTGTATCTTGACGCCAGCGACGACGAGGGCACAAAAGGTAACAAGAAGAAGCGAAACTACGTCGAAATTCCTGCAGAAAATCAAAGCGAGGGATGGCGCGATGTGATCATACCTGTTCTTAATCGTGCTCTAGAACGAATGAAAGAAACTAGCAACGACGCATCCAGTGACTTCATGGATGTCGCGGCTATCGCTGTAAATCGTGACAATGGTGAGATGTTATGCGAAGGAGAAGTAATGTGTGATGAAGATGAGGAAGCAAGAGTGTCGATTGTTGGTAAAAAAATTTGTGCAGCAGTTGTTGCTTTGTACTACCAGTCTCTAGAAAAGATCTTGTTTCAAGAAACAGCTCGATTGAACTCTGCGTCCCATCCAAGCTTGACCCAAAGCTGTTCTTTTCATAGGGGTCTCCTATCATGCTGCTACATGTGTATTTTGAAAGCGGTTGGTGCTAGTGGTAAATTATTGCTTAGTGGACCACACAGAAATCTCGACTTGCGCTCCGTTCTTCAAGTGATGGAATGCACTCCATACACATACTTGAAAGTGAGCGAGTCATTCATTCGATCATTAAATAGTTCACAAAACGGAAGTTCTGTAAAAGATACACCAGTCAACAGCATACCCTTACCTAGGCTTCTTCAGCAACATCTTCAACATTGCGAAGTACTCATTATGGACTCGTTGTTATGGGAACATGATGGAACCTTTGGAACGGGAGGAAACATAATGGAAGTTGTAAGTGAATTGCAGCGCACTGGTTCAGATGGGAGGGGAGATATATGCCTTTGGCCACCTGATATTCTTCAGCCACATCTAATGGAAGAGTTCGAAGACGCTGGGTATACGGATCGTTCGAATCGTCATTTCTGCCAAGATGATGATCCGGAACATGTTTACATATCTTACTTGTTGCGAAAACTCTTAAAAATCGCATACTTTCGGATAGCTTCATTTTGTACTGCTCTTAAAATCCCCCCTAGTTATCCAATCACTACTCAGATCTGGGTGGCTTTCCGCTATCTGCTTCGACACAATATTGATCTCTTGTACGACCGTCATTTAGACCAATTGCTTCTTTGCACACTTTATGGAGTCTGCAAAATAATGAAGTATGAACCAGAATTAACTTTTTCCAAAATCATAGAGGTGTACACGAAGACTCGAGGGCGAGAAATCGGCGAGCGCGAATGTCAAAGGATAGTAAGGCACATTAAGCTTCATCCAGACGACGACGAAGACTTGGACAAACCAAGGAAGAAAACACATGGAAATGTCATTCATCTATACAATCATATCTTTGTCCCTTCGCTGAAGAATCATTTGCTTCAAAGCAAATCGTTGAAGAAAGCTACTTCAGACTTACGCAGCCGCATTTCACAGGGAGGAACACCTGAAGTGACACATGATTGTAGCGAAAGTATCACTTCGATGGCTGATCGTGCAGTGAATGTTTCCAGAGGTTGGCATGGGCCGACAACGATACCTGTAGGGAAGGGTAACGTGACCCTTAATATACCACTGCCAGGAATGCCGTTATCTTCATCCTTTATTCGAAATTCGAAGATTCGTGCCAGAGGTGCTGATGCCAGAACACCTAGAACTAGAGCTTTTTACAGTTTCGGCGGAGCCCACGCAAAGGTAAATTACTACTTGCTTACTACAATTTCGACTGTCCTATGTTTGGAAGTGTTCCTGACTCACATTATCTTTTAATGCCTCGCCTTGTCTTGGTTTACGACATAGGACTTAGAACTTGTTAATCGAATGATAAGTCAGACTGGAAACAACAACCTCAAATGATTATTGAAATGATCACTATGTGCTCTTTTTTGGATCACTTGAAATAATCACGCAATAAAGTGCAATCAATTTTTCAATGCCATGTAGTAATAAAGAAAACATATTCATATGTATTTACATGTGCTCTCATTCCAGGTCCTGGCAACTTTGTGAGTTACTTGTTATTTAGATTTTTTTCACTCTCCATCCTCTTCGGTTTCTGCACTTGCAGAGTTCGGCTTTCTTTGTGGGATTGGGGGTATGCAGGCGCTGCGTCATCCCGAGAAGGACCTATCGAAGATCTAGTCGCTGAATCTTGGTGACACTACACACAGCGATACCAGGTTTTCTCTTACCGTTGGACCAGTATCAAATCTGTGTATTCAGGTCTGCTTCGCGCGAAACACATGCAACATCGAAGCACAACTTCCAGACTTCTTTGCCAATCAGAAAGGATCTTTTGTGTCGAGCAAATCACTATCGTGAGAGTTTCACCTTTGATTGCGTCAGGGGGTGCATCACAAAGGAAGAAAAAGGCATGCCACTGCACTCTTCCACACGCAGACCAGCTCGCGCCCCCAAGGGCATCTTGGATCGAACAAGAACACCCACACACGGGAAACAACCAGTCGGTTTTATCATAGGTACATTTATAATATTATACTCCGTATAAAATAGCAACGAACAAAATCGAATGACCCACCATGGGGGAACAAATTGGAAAAAACCAAAACCCATCCAGCCCAATACAACAGGCAATCCAGTCTTTTGATTCGTTTGATGATATATTATGTGCGACGCAAATTCCACAGGAATCCCCTCTATCGCCATCGATTCCTCCGCCACCGTTTTTACCCGCGTTGACTTCAAGGGAGTACTCGACTACAAATGCGGTTCATATGGAGGTTCAAGAGAACGCAAAGATCTCAACGTTCAATCGGTCGATTAACCGTTCGAATAGTGTTAGCCAACAGCGGAATAATGGATGGGCTCCAGCGACGCAACATGCCGTAGATGAAATGCTGAGACTCAGTGAAAATGATTTTAATCTTACAGAAATGTTCCTTCAAAGTAATGACAGATCTAGTGCAAATATGGCCTACAGCAGTACGGGAAAAGTGCTCGGCAGCATCGGGGACCAGATTAATACAACAGATGAAGGTTTCATAAAGCATCAGAGACCAGACTTTCCACTTCTAACTCCTCCTTTTGGTCCTGTTAGTGGAAGGGACAGTCCACACTTGCAACCCTTGCTGTCACCAATGGAAGTTGACGAGAAACAGGCTCTGGCCGCACCTGGGTCGGTGCCCGTCACCACAATGCTACCAAGCCAGAATTTTCAATCATATTATCCGTACGGACGCTCCTTGCCACTTCCGATGACAAAATTTCCTTCACCAGAAGGTTCTAAGCCTTTTAATCCGGCGGACACAGATTCGAGACCAACATCAGTACAGACACCAGCACCAGCAGCAAATGCATCAAAACCTCCTCCTACTCAGAGCGACCCCCTGTATGTTGCTATTGCTACAGCTGCCGCGATTGCCTCCCAACAGAATGATACACCAAATGATAACATTTCAGTTCTGAAGAACACAGCAACTACTGTAAATAGTACTCGCACACAACTTCCGGCTAGCGCAAACGCAACTTCTTCGACATCATCAACAAGTAGTAGCCTTCCTGGCGCTGCAGTAATCAGCACCGGGCCTATCTCGAATGCTGCCCCAACTGCTGCATCTCGTACTATAACGAAAGCCGCAGCTGCAGAACCGAATGTAAACACCGTGCCACGAAAAACGTTGCCGTCAGCGACGGTGTCTCCAACAGTTTATTCTGCCAAACCACCTTCCGTTCGTCCACCGGTCACAGTCAATAATAATGTCAAGTCTCAGCCAATTCAAATTCAAGCAAATTTGAAACCGGGTCAAAAACCACCCAAATCTGCCATCCCAGTAGAAAATACCAAGACCTCCAATAGCACAACCCGTAAACCATCTGGAGTGCAAACATCCTACTACAGACCACCTACGAATTCCACTCGACCCCTGCCAATGCCATGTGCACCCGCACCGTCAAATTCAATTGTTGAAGCTACCAAAAGACGATCACAGTTTGGCTTTGGTGGGAATCATGTAGTGCCCTCTGTGCCGCTCCCACCACCGAATGCAAAGTCTAATAATGCATCAACATCTCGTACCACCGTAAATACTGCACCGGTTGTACCAACAGCAACAACAACGATACGAAAAGGAGGTCCCCGACAAACTAATAAAGCGCCGCTACCGCCGCTACCCGCCCCACCAACTGCAATAAGTGCTTGTGCAGCATATGAACGAAAAAAGCAAAGGGCAAAAGATGCACGAGTAAAATTAAATGAATCTATTGAACGTCTCGCGGTTGCCATTAGTTTAGGAGGTACTCAATCAAAAGAACGGGCGAACCAACTCGCGGCTATTGTGCCACCACCTCCGGAATCAAAGCTAGCTGAATTACGAGCGGAAACTATGAAAATCATAGCCGATTGCGAACAATCATCAGAAGGTGCTAAAAAATGGGATCGACCAAGTTTCGTTGGTGCAGCAGCAGTTTTATTGCAGGGCTTGAATTCTCAATGCGATGCCCTAATGAGAGAATTAGTAGAACTGAAAGAAAATAATTGTGCAACTCCAGCAGTTGTGATGAGTACAGCACAAACAATACCAGAGGTTCCTCCTCTAGTACAAGCAAACGAAAATACAATTGTATCGAAGAAAGAAAGCCCTCCTACATATATGATAAGTGCATCAAAAGGACCGCTACCAATTGCGAACACAGATGTTGTGGGGCAGCGTGTGGAACACCCTATAATTTCAGAGCCCGGAAGTTTGGCGGCACCTCCAGCGAAACGTCAAAAAGTAGATAATGTTGTAATACCCAGATTAGAAAATGGTGGTGAAGCACCGGTAGAGACTTCTGCGAAGCATGCCGAGAACAACCAGGGACAGCAACCCCCGGCACTTATTTCCGGATCATCATCGCCTGCAGAAACTATGCCACCACAAGAAATGCTGGGATCACCGATACATCAAGTTTTTGCTACAACTTCAACAATGCATTTGATGTCTTCATTCATGGACCCTCAATCACTTTGTCAATGCGCAGTTGTTTCAAAACGATGGGTTGATATGCATTCATTCCGAGATAACGGTGTTTGGCTTGAACGTTGTGTGCAGCGCTTTGGAATAGTCAAAGTGCGAAATTGGAAAGACAACGACGAGGATAATGAAGAGAACAAATCATCTCAAACCTCAAAAAACTTGTATCAGCGCATGGATGCATCAAATGTAATGCCTCCTTGCCAATGTCTAATTGGACTAATGGTCGGTGAGTGCAGGTTACCTGGTGTCGCTAGTGCTTGGGTGTACCTGGTTGAAAGAAGTAACGGGGAAACCCTACGAACCGTACAAAAGAAGCACGAAAATTCCGCTTCAACTGCGGGACAATCTGGGTACACTTCTTTACCTGTCGTTGAATTACGAATATTAATTCAAAACATTGGCTTTTCCAGTGCGGCGATTTTAATGAAAGACCAGAGTTTTACTGTTGATGCTTCTACTAGAAGGAAGGGAGAAGAAATGTCAGAAATAGATTGGGACGAGCGGCTTCAAAAAAGAATACTTGACACCAATGGATCTCCACATACAAAATGTGTTTTACAAAGCAAAACAATTGGAAATGATATCTGCCGACTTCGGTTGTTCGAGTCTGCTCTGTTTGTTGTACATATTCATGCTCGAGGTTGTTCGACTTCGAGGAAATTTCAGCAGCGAGCAAAATCTGTCAAAATGCTACTGACAGTCAACGGAATCACAACCCCTCTTGTCGTCCCATTTGCACCCGTCAAAAGTAATTGATTGTTGCGTATGAGAAATGACTTACTTGGAAATCCCTAACATTTTATGAAATGATGCTACTACAGTACGAAGGGCGCGTGAGAATTGGGGAGAAAGAACAGGCTACTTGGCGTTATACTATTAATTAGTAGGGTAATGAGCATTTAAAGCTATCAAACGATTGCATCGGTACGCGCATAAAACCATGTAAATTAAATAATGATGATGTAGTTGCTATTGAAGGCATATATTTTTT
>WKLE02000281.1:40669-69117 GCA_014885115.2 Asterionellopsis glacialis
CCACGAATACTCTTTTCGTCTGTCATTCCGTGTGTCATCCGGAATATTCTCCTGATAAAGTATGTCCGTCGGCGGTTGTCCGAGAGGTCCAAGTAGATCGCGGGCTTTTGTGTGAAAAAGGTTTGGGTGGGATGCGTTTCTCGAACTCCCCCCAAAATAATATCTTTTGTGTTCTTTCGCGAAAGACAGACCAGAGAGCACAAGAGAAACTCCCTCGCCACTTGCTCCTTTTGGGACAGAGTTTTGACACTGGGGTGTCTTTTCTTTCCCTCCGTCGTCCCCTTCTGTTTGTGTGATAGAAGAGGAGCCCACACGTTCTAGATAAATTTTTGTCTTTGTTGAAACAAAACTCTCCGTGAAATTCTCTCTTTCTTTCATTCTCATTGTTGATCTTGAAGAAGAAGAAAAGAGGCGTTCTAGCGATATCAACAAAATCAAACGCACACATCTTGATCGCTTCCATTGTTGACGGCGATAAATATTTTTTTCAGTCACAGCAGGGTTCTGGTTCGTACGGACTCATTACCCGATCCACGAGAAAATCACCACGAAAAAATAGTATTATTTTTGTTAGTTTTGAAAGATCCACATCTTTTGTCGTCCAAAAAATCATAGACACACACACACGTCTTGAACTTCTTCCTCGTTTACTAGACTCGTCTAACTTTCTTCCTTTGTTACAGATTAAAAAAGACTAGAGATTTCCATAATGTCCAATTCCGGTGCCTCGATGGGTGATTTGTTTAATCAACGTCGTGCAGCCAAACAACAACAACAACAAGATGGTTCAAGTAGTACTGGTGGTGGTCGCGGTGGTGGCATTCCCACTTTATTAGAGATTCAAGCCGAACAAGAACGTGAAGCAGAACGTCGTAGTAACAACTACAATTCACGAAATATGGGTGGAGGAGGAGGATATCGTGATCGAAGTGACCGTGATCGAGGTGACCGCAGTCGTCGTAATGATTACAATAACAACAATGATCGTCGTAGAGGAGGAGGCGGAGAGCGACAAGCACGTGATCGCGATACTACTACCAGCAGCAGCAACAATAATAGAGATAGAGGACAAAGACAATCACGTGATCGTGATATGGATCGTGAGTTTTTGGAGGGATTACCGTTAGAACAGGGACTTGTATGTTCCATAAGAGATTCATTTGGGTTTATATATTGTGCGGATCGTCCGGATCAAATATTTTTTCATTTTTCACAAGTCCAAGGGTGTCATCCAGCGGACTTGGAAATGGACCAAGAAGTCGAATTTCGTGTAGGTATTGCAAGGAATGATAGTTCCAAATTAAGTGCCTATGCCGTCCGTACATTGCAACCAGGTACGATCCAATGGGAAATAGAAGATGAACCTGGGAAACGATTTCAAGGATTAGTGGAACGACCTATACGGATGGAACAACGTGGCGGTGGTGGCAGTGATAAAGGTGGCAGTGGTGGTGGCGGTAGTAATAACCCACAACTTTATGAAGGCACAGTACGGATGTTAATTGTGACGGACAATGTCAATGGAGAAAAAAAGAAAGAAGAGGAAGACGACAAAGATGACCAACAACAGCAACAGTCCACAACAAAAGATGACAAGGAAGATGAATTGAAAACTGGTGGACCCATCGTACGTTTTACTTCAGCAGATATCGATACTTCTTCTTTAGAAACAGCAACAAAGGAAACCAATGGTGGTGGTGGACGATTTCGTCGAAGCGATTCGTCCTCTTCGAATAAAGGGCAACCACGATTATCCAAAAATGATTTAGTGGAATTTACATTAGTGACAGAACGTCGTACACAAGCGAAATATGCAAGGAAGATTACATTGTTACAATCAGATCGTGATCGTCAACGTCAAAAGAAGGAAAAACGATTATTGGCCAATGCTACACAAGAAGAGGGGGTCGTGACAGCATTGAAAAATGACTTTGGTTTCTTGAAAACAACATCAAGACGTGAAGAGGTATACTTTCATTACTCCAATGTGATTTTACCAGAAGAAGATGAAGTTGAATTGCAAGTTGGACAAGATATGAAATTTTTAGTCGTAGCAGAATCAAGCGGCGGCGGCGGTGGTAGCCAACGAGGTGGAGGTGGAAACAAATTGAGTGCCCGTCAAATCCAATTCTTACCCAAGGGATCAGTTCAATTTCATAAAACAATGGCACAAGGGGTTACAGGCATTGTAACAAGATGTCCTCATCCTGCTGATTCAAGTTATTCTAATGAAATGACGGGGAAACTACGATTATCAAAGCCTTTGTCAGCAAGTAGTGATAAGGAAGAAAAGGATGGCGAAAGTAAGACAACGACTATCACTGAAGTTTCCTTCAGAGCAGCAGATGCACCGGGCGGCAGTTTCTCCAACAATCGTGATGGATCATCTGTGGGTATGTGGGTAAGAGAGGGTGATACACTTCTGTTTGATGTTGTCCAGGAGTTGATGGATGGTATGTACTATGCCTACCCCACAAGTCATACGCAACCGCGCTCAGTAGAGACTGGTGATGATAATACTTCAACCACTCAGGAAAAATCATCCAAAGACGAACCAGCACTTGTGGAAGAAAACGCTACTGTCTCAAACAACGATGAATCTTCCAGTAAGGCAATTCGAATGGTATCCTTATGTTTGGCGGGTAGGGCAGAGGGTGTTATCCATGCCATCAAGGATAATTATGGATTTATACATTGTGCCGAACGCCCTGTGGATGCATACTTTCGTTTATACGAAGTACTTCCAGAGAGTGTCCAATCCGATGTGAGAGGTTTCATGGGTTTATCAAACGATAATGGTGGATCGGCCTTGAAACTAACAGTTGGAGCAGAAATTCAATTTGATCTATCTCTACAGGGTACAGTTGCCACAGGAAACTCTCGTTCACGGGGTAAACAACACGAAAGAGATAATTTGAAAGCTCAACGTATCCTTGTCTTACCACCCTCAACCATCCTCCAAGACAAAGTGTTGGCAAAGGGTATTAAGGGTGTGGTCGATAAGGAAGACCCCAAGCAACCGTTTGCTGGAATGATATCCTTAGAGAAAGAACTCAAGGGTATGACGCCGGAGGAACGACACCCTTTAGTTGCAAAGTTGATTGAGTCAGTCATGGAGGGAGAATCACCCATAATTTTTCCTGATTTACAAAGTCCTCAAGAAGATGCAGTCGTGATGAACATGGCAGATTTGATTGGACACGGCAAAATAGATGTAGATCATATAGGTGTGTCCAAGGCAGGAGATCATCCAGGCCGATTGAGGGTGTCAAAAGCGGGGTCAAATAATGGCACTGCGGATATACAGTCATCCGATAATGATGGTTCTTCGGATAACAATGTTGTTGTTGCTGCTGCTGCAGATAGCGAGAACAAATCAGAGACTGATGCCAGTCCTTCCGAAAAAACGGATGATGCAAACA
The DNA here is from genome assembly GCA_014885115.2 of Asterionellopsis glacialis. Classification (NCBI taxonomy): domain Eukaryota; phylum Bacillariophyta; class Plagiogrammaphyceae; order Rhaphoneidales; family Asterionellopsidaceae; genus Asterionellopsis; species Asterionellopsis glacialis. The sequence continues at coordinate 44,092 of WKLE02000281.1, forward strand.
GTGAATCAAATAATAGCAACAAAAAAGAATCTGCTGCTTCATCACCAACAGCCAAGAAAAGTAAAAAGAAGAAGAAAAAACACCACAAGGTAAAACCAATCAAATTAGTCAGGTACGACAAACATTGCCTTCCAGATGTGATGGTAAGGGAAGGCCTTCTCTTGGGCAAGGGAGATGTTATCAAATGTGACATTGTCCAATCACGAAGAAGTGGTGCCGTAACTCTTACCAATATTGAGGTAACTGAACGGAAAAAGATTGAACGTGGAACTGCATTTGAACCCAGTGAGCCAAAGGAGGGAGGTGTTGGCATCGTAACTGAAGTTGTAGCAGCTCGTCAATTCGGATTCATTTCTGTACTTGACGAAAATGCCACAAAGCGCGAACAAATTTTCTTTCATACATCAGCTGTACTGAAGGAGACGGAAGATAGAACAACGCCCTCCAAGAAACGCAGTGGACAAATAGGTATCCGAAAGGGAGATGAAGTGAAATTTGATATCGAGGTTGGAAAAAATGGCAAGCGTACGGCTACAAGTGTTCAGGTTCTCCCGAAGGGGACGTTGAATATTGCTACCAAAGCAGAAAAGAATGCATGTACAGGCATTGTCCTCATGGAACCATCTCATACAACACTATCAAATACTCCTATTCGTCATTCTTCGCATGGCTCTACGGGTTCTGAGAGTAGTGGTGGTGGTAGATGGGGTAACGTTGGATTGGAAGATAAGACCATGAAGGCACCCTCAGGATCAAGCGTTAAAGAGGAGGGGTCCATTCTATTGCTAGTAGATCCAACCAATAGCTTTTGTCCCCGTGCCTCTTCGAAGAAAGATAGTGCGACTGAAAAATCAACGGAAGCACCAACAGCAACGGCAGATGCAGAGGAAAAAGCAGATGATTCACCGAAAGATACAACTGATAGTGGAATTGATTCGGCAACTGAAACTGTCAGCAGTGCCCTCCTAACTCACGTTCCGTACAAGAATGGCGCCATTGCACTTCAGGGAAGTGGGGCTTCGTCTGGAACTGATGGATCTTGTGGTCCCCGTCGTGGCGACCTTGTCTCTTTTCTTAAAACAAAGGGTGGAAAGAGTGCGCGTGACATTCGTGTTGTCACTCCTAAAGCTGCTACAATGGTGAGGGGGAAACTCACAGATATTGAAATTCTGCCGGAAGGAGCAGACGCTAATGGTTCTAGTCCAGGAACAGCAAAATTTACTTCTGCTACAGAAAAGGAAGAGGTGTTTGAAGTTGACTTGATTGAAGTTGTTAGTTGTGCGGTTACTGTACTCAAAGAAAATGATTCGGTAGAAGGGATTCTACACGAGGGGAAAATCTTTGGAATTTGCCGTACTACAGATCTTTACCTGGAATCGAAGTTGGGCAATACCCACAGGGAGAGACCAAAACTGAATTTGACCGTACGCAAAGAATTGAAAGGACTCGGCGGCAAGATCATGGCTCAGTCCGGAATGGCAAAAGGGCCTGACGGCACAACAGGTTTTGCTCCTGGGTGGACTGACCGCACTAGTCAATATCTTGTTCAGGAAGAGGAGGCGGTGCTGCAACAAGAAGATGTACAAGAAGAGGAATTCGAAACTGCAGAGAAGCACGGCGAGGATCAAGCAATGGAGGAAGTGCAACCTGAAAGTGTTTGCACAGAGCCCCAAGTGACTGGGAGCGCTGAGGAGAACGTTACAGAATGAGTTTAGTTGGAGCCCATGACTGCTTCTGCTACGATATAACACAGACAATGCAAGTTGATTCTTGTGCTATAATCTTAGAGATGGGTTGTGCCTACCATTAACTTGTTTGTTTGACAATGGATAAGATATCGACTTTATTAATCGTTTCTTGTGAAGGTTCACTATACATGCGCTTTCGACGCTTTTCAAAAGCTGCATATCTTGCTTGAAAGTTTGCACCTCGCATTACATTTCTCCAGAGAAATAATCTATTTCGCAGGGCAATGTCGCGATACCGATCTTGGGGACCACTAGCTACCAACTCTGCACCATCGTTAGTCGTTGATCCTGGTACTGTGACTCCGACTTGCCACAGTCGCCCAGGTGCTTTCTTTTCCACATCTTCAAGAAATTTTTTGTCGCGTTCATATGAAGCTTTCGCCTCAAGTCGCACCTGTTTCTTCGATTTCTTATCTGGATCTTCACCTGAGGAGGCCTTACCCCCTTTCATTGTGCCTCGGCACCCTTTAGCACCACACCTGCAGACGAATTTTTCTCCATGCTTTGTGTCAAATTGGTAATCGTAACTCAAAAAATCACCAGCCGGGATGTCCTTGAGGCTAAACACACCAACTCTCATTTGTCCTTCGACATTTAATCGAACCAAATGGCAGTTCGGGTCACAAGAGTGATTGATAAAGCGGCTCATGTTAGCTTCCTCCCGTGCATCTATGAACCATCCTGAGTCCAATGCCATTATATAAAAATTTGGATCATTTGGATGATCACGAGCCCACGATTTCAGACGTTCTTCTTTTGTTTTGTCATCAATAACTGCCCCCACATACTCTTGTACAAGTTCCCCCTTTTTTACACCGTTAACGGTAATGAGACCCCAGCCTTTCCCCTGTTCACGCTGGGGTCTACATTTCGCAAACTTGCGTTGACTAAGTGCTCGATTTCCGCATTTGGGACCACAGTTACAATTCCAGTATGGGTTCTTTTCACCCTTCCCCTTGTTGCCATCCCCTATGCATTCCATCATAACCATCCGATTTAAGCAGTTCTCATCACAAGATTTTTTACACTTGCAACTTTCGCCACTTGGAGGCTTTCGCTTTGGTTTGTTAGATGGATTATAACGTAATGAATGGACTTGGCGATATGCTGGCGGTTTGGAATGCACCTACAAACAACAAGATTCAAGGCCCAACGCTCACGTGAGTTACAAAGAGTCGAACGATTTGATTACTGATCCGGACGCCAACTTTTGCTTACCTCATTTTTGAAATCGCATGGAAGACAAAACCGCATATCCAAAGACGTGGTAAAGTCCATTTCGAATTTGTTCAGCATAGTCTTTTCGTTTTCAGTTTTGACATGCCCGACCATCCCGGGGAAAAACATATTCAAATTCTCTATGCTTTTTCTTGTCCTGACCTTAGATATAGCCATTTTTCGACTTGCCTTCAATGCCTTTTCTAGCCTTTTGTCCGCATCAGCTTCTACTTGTCCCTGGAAGGACGACTCAAGTTCCAAGTCTGGCAACTTGCACGTGGAAGCATGTTCATGACATAACAATGCCAACTCATGGAATCTCGAAGGGGGTGGTATACATGAAATATGATATGCTATCGGGCATTCAAGACACCGCTGAATTTTTCGTGAAATAGCACCAAGTACAAGAACACGTAATAGCTGTAAGGCCCTTGCAGCAACAACAAACAAATGATCAACACAATGTACCAACAAAACAAACTTACATAGAGGCGACCTTCGGGTTTAGATTGGAAGGCTTTCTCCGAACTCGTCAATGCCTTTTTCTTCTTGCGTTTCTTACCCTTTGATCCTCTCGCATTCTTCGGACTTCCATCGTGTTCTATTTCTTCTGGCGGTGGAGGCAGATCCTCATTGCATGTCCAACACATATGAGCTGGACATTTGAATTTCGGCCGACTAACGATATTCGGTATAGTAGGACTGCTTCTTGGATTACTGCTGTCATGTTCGTGACCATCGGGTGGGTACTCAACCTCAATAGTTTCAAGTTCAACCTCTACATTGTACATATTGAGACAAGATTCGTGAAAGAAAAGACCACACCCCTTAGAGCTACAACAAAAGACATCATGATTATCGACCCCATATGTGTGACAACAAGCACATTTGTGTTTTCCTTCTGTACAATCATTACAAATCCAGGTTTCATCGTCTGGTGGCATAGCTGCCAATCCCGCACAGGGGTAATGAAAGGGGCGATTGCATTTTCCTTCACAGATCAACAGAAGTGAATCAGGATGCGTGATACACTCGGCTTCTCTACATTCTGTACATATCCAAGTGAAGCCCAGTTCATCGTCATTTGATGAACTTTTTGGTTCTTTCTTCTTTGCCTTCTTCTTTGACTCTTTCTCCTGCTTGGCACTGGAATTGTTTTTCTTTCTCGTTCGCTTATTTGCGGATGCAGCAAGAGCAGGCTTGTTTGATTCAAGATCATCAGGTAACGTTGTATCGGATTTAGATTTATTCTCCGCTTCCTGCTTGATCTCCTTTGCACGTCCAATGCCGTGTTTATCAATTTTTATTTCCTTTTTCGTGCTACCATCGCGTTTGACAGTAGATGTAGATGATTTCCTTCTTTTTGAGGGTTGTGACCTCCCAGAGACTAAACCATCTTCTGGCTTCACTTTGGTCAAATCATCGGTTGTTCTTTTCTTGTTCGATTTTTGTAATTCTTCAATAGCTTGTTCTTGTTCAAGCTGTAATGCACGAGGTACGGCAAGCCTTCGTTCTCTTCTAGCTGGTCTTGTATTACTTGAACCAGTGACAGTGTTGTCGGTAAAAGTTTGTGGCGCCCCAACGCCAATTGACTTTTCTATCTCAGCCTTTGGCTTTCGGCCAGCGGCAGGAGCATTGAGACGGCTTCCTTTACTACGCTTTCTTTCTACCACCTCCTCTTCATCTTCCGCAGATGATTCCAATTCCCTTGTAGGCTTCGCCACCTCGATTTTTGGCTTCGATTTAGCTTGACGTCCTCGTTGGGGCTTTTTCAGAGCTTTTCTTCTTGCAATGGGAACAAAAGGAGAGCCTTCACCAGAAGTTTCCTCCATTTCATCAATCGTAGGGGACGCATCTTCTCTATATGGCTTTTTTCTCTCCTCAGACGTTTGACGTTTACTTTTCTGAGATACTGCCTTTCTCGACTGTCTTTCTTTTACACCACCTCCTTCTTCATCCGCATTATTATCAGAATCAGTACCACCCGCCTTAGCTACAGTGCTAATACCTTTGTGTGCAATGTTTCTTTGTTGACGACTCGTAACCGTCATTCTGGGTGGATCATCATTAACGCCATTGCTGTGATCATCATTGTCTTCGCCACAATCATCATTCTCAGTATCATTGTCACTTTCACCACTTGTTGAACTTTCCTCGTCGTCTTCATCGTGATCTTCCTCCACCTGCTCTTCTGCTTCATCAAGTGCTTCCTCTAATTCCATATTACTACTGCTGTATAAGTTGTTCAATGCTTGTATTGATTTCTTATTTGAATCTCGTGGGAAAACATGGTAGGAAATGTCTGTATCTGTTACATATTCCGAAGGTGATATAACAATCCAACGATTTTCTTCTTTGGGGTATCCCTCATAATGGACAAAGATTGCCTTCTCGCCAGGTTTGACTTCTCTCATGGTCCTTGCATCTAAATCAGCAGATGAATCCCCGACAGGAACTCGTGTGTTACAATCTGTTGAGACGTCAATTACATCAGCTCCATACAACTTAATCCAGCCACGTTCTTCGTCAAGTTGTTCATATTCGTCCATATAATCAGGACAAGCAATTTTATCACCCACTTGTATTGACAAACGCCATTGACGTAAAAATGATGTTGCACGATTCTTTAAACTTTTGTCAATCATGTGATTCAATTGCAAGTGTTGTTGAATTAAGGAATCAGTTTTAGTATTGACACATCGTTGATAATTAAAATATGCTTCCGCTATCTTTTGTGCATGTTTGGCAAGAACTCTCCGAACAGATGAATCATTACTACCTTTTCTTCCTCGTTTCGGTCTTGATGAACTTCGTTTGGTTTTAAGCGGTAAAGATTTGGAAGGTTGTGATGGTAGTTCTCCAGTATAATCCTTGTCGTTTTCAATTTTTTGTGCTTCTTTCAATTCTGATTCTGCCTTGTACAATACCCCACGTAACGTTAATTCATTACATTGAATCACCTCTTGTACTCCAGCGTTCAAGTCACTTTTACCGCTACTATGAGACATTCTATTATTATTATACAATAGATGCAGGTGCAGTTTGGTACGATACTCAGTGTCCTACAGTATCTTCGACCGTGTCCCACCAATACTGTACGCAGACTTGCGGCCTTTCCAAAGAGAAAGAAAGTAAAGAGAGAGAATAAATCAAACAATTACTCCAGAGAAGACTTCAACAATAATTAAATATCTAGCAAGAGTAGATCCCACCCTCTAGAGTGCCTAGATGAGATCGACAAAAGTGCACAGTCTTGTTGACAACAATCAAGGTGGTCAGTGATCAGTGCAATTCTTGTTGAGGTAGTCCTGAGGGGAGGGAGCAAGCTGGAAGACGACAGTCGCTATCATGTCCATATCTCGTGCCGTCCTTGCTCGACCGTAGTCCTCTAGTCCTAAAAGGTCCTAAATACAGAAAGTTTAGTTTAGAATATCGGGTTAAAACGAGTGATACTAATATGACGAGGGTTAGGGCTCTGGCGGCTACACCTAAAAAAAACCTAAAAAACTTCGAAAAAAAGCATTTATGTGGTTTTGGTTATTATTTGTAAAGCTGATGTCTTTGACAGGTACACATGGGAGTCAGAAATAGGACTGCCCTAAAATGTGTATTTCAGTATTTGAATCATTACAGAAGATAGAGAAGCATTTCTTAGATTTGAATGCTAGTCTTATGAATGTGTTTAGTGAGTTCGGAGACAGTCCAGGCATTACTTTCGACGCCGAAATGATGTTGCTCCCCTCTTCCCACCGTTATTGCGAAAATTAGTCTTTTTCGACTGTTGTTGCTTTTCTTCTTGTTGTTGTTGGCGTACCAACCCCTTCGCACGTCCTCGTTGCATGCGTTGAATACTGCTTTGGATACGCTGAAATTGATTTTTCTTGGGATCCATAGAAATTCCTGACTGGAGGTCGTCATTTTTCTTTGCAGTTTTCACTTTTTTGGTCCTTCCTTCATCAAGTGCAGAATCCCATTTATCCAAATGCATCTTGCGTTTGCGCAATTTTTCTTGTTTTTCCATTTTCTTCAGAATACCGCTGCGGCGATCTTCAATTAACTTCCGTTTGAAGTTTGAGTTATCACCGTCTTGATGATGATCGTCGTCGTTGTCATCCCATTTGCCCACGCCAACACTGCCAAGGAGGTCACGGTCTACACCATTCACACTTGTACAAGAAAATAAACTTTTGGGTTTCCACCCTTTCTTCTTACCGCGCTGGCCAACCACAACCTCCACTCTCCCTCTAGCTTTACCGCGATCCAAAACAACTTTTTGTTGTCCCTTTGTTGATGCTTTAGTTGCTCGGGTGGAACCAGAAGAGGGATTCTTCGTCAGCATGGCTGGAGGTATGTCATCACCTTTTCCATTGTCCATAGACGATGAAGATTCATCACTGTCCGATGAATCACTATCAGAACTGGACTCAGAAGAGGAAGTGGTATCTTTCGGTTTAGTTTGTGTTGACGGAGGTTCCAGCTTGGACGATCTTTGGAAAGCAGGTATGCCACCACCTTTAGCATTGTCCTTGGATGACGAAGATTCGTCACTGTCTGATGAGTCACTAGCTGCACTACTAGACTGAGAAGAAGTAGTGGTATCTTTGGTTTTTGATTGTGACGATGGAATTACTGGTTTGGTAAAATTGGGAGAAACAGATCCTCGCGAAGGGTCACCTTTCGTTTCGCTGTCCGATGATGAAGATCTATCACTGTCTGATGAGTCATCAGTAGAACTAGACTCAGAAGAGGAAGTCACACCCCTTGCCTTTGTAGGTTCCGGTTTTGACGAAGTCAGTATCTTGTGGCTGAAGCCACCATCTGAGGATTCACCCTTGGAGCTTGATTCAGATGAAGAAGAACTGCTGGCAGGTTTTGATTTTTGCGGCTTCAGACTGCTGCCCGTGTTAGACTTTGGCAGAATTGGCAGATGTTTGGTTTTTGAGTCTTCCTCATCAGAGCTCGATTCAGATGAGGAATCGCTATTGCTATCAGATTTCCCATTCGCAGATAGGGGTGCATTGCTTTTCGACGGAATTTGTACAGGGGTTTTAGTTATGGGACTTTCATCAGAAGAATTACCAGAGCCGGGTCGATTACCCGGTGATTCTTTCCTCGATGACATGCTTTCGTCGGGAGGATCTAAACTATCATCATCTGATTCGCTCTCAGATCCAGGTGCAAATGAGCTGTCATCGCTACTACTGAGGGAATGATTAGTGTCGGGAATAGTCGGGTTTTCTATCTGTTTTTGCTGCTTTTTCTGCTTTTCAAAAGGTTGCTCGTCCGGACTTAAAGAATCAGAGGACGATTTGGATGGTTTTTTCATACTAGTAGAGCTAGCAGGACTTTCTGGTGTCCCGTTGTCACTTGTCATACTATTGGCTCGTGCACGAGCACGGTTTTCACCAAACTGTTTCGCCTCACTCGCTGACATTGATCCCCTGGGCACTGGAGTGGTAAATTCAAGTTTGACTTCCTTGCGGCAATAAAAAAGGACGTACGCATCTCTTTGCCGTAGGACGGTTTTCTCGGACACGGCTTCAACGAAGGAATCATCCATATGGTACCATTGGGTTTTTCCATTAGTCCCTGGTCGTTTGACATAGGCAGTATAATGGCCCGAACTAGCACTGCCTCCAACATGAATGACAATACCAGTTAGAGTGTACACACAGATACGCCCATCACTCAACGGGAGTTTTAATTCAGCAGGAAATTCAATAGGTTTGGAAATTTTGGACCCACCTCGGCCACCGCCGTGGAAATGTCCAAACCCGGCGTGGATTCCACCAAAGCCACCACCAAAGGTAAACCTCTTTAATTGTATGCACAAGGATAGAGGGGGGCGGAATACTGTAAGCTGCTTCAGGGCACATACGTGTTTCTTACAACCAGAACACTTCCATCGATTAGCTGAATCCAGTTTCTCTTTCCGTGCAAATTCAGAGAATGCGGATGCAATGCTATTAGATGTCTTCTTGCTCACTTCAAGAGCAAGGTCCATAAAGGGATCGTAGGTATTACTGCGATAATTACACGAGGTGCATCGAACTTGACTGCGCAAATAGCCCCCAAATATTCTATGAATTAGTGTGGTTTCATCAAGCCGGGGAATCGGCAGTCGGTCTCTCCACCCACTCTGACGTTGATTAATCCCAGCTGCCTTCAATTCCCCATCTTTCATGGCATCAAGTAAATGAACCAAGAATTCATGAGCATCTTCTTGCCGACCAGGGCGGAATTTGTATCCTCCACCTCCACTCATTCCAGCTCCAATGGTAGGGACGGCTCTGACAACATCTCTAGGTGCAATAGCTGAGCCCTTCTTTCCATCGGCAGTATCCAAATTATGAGATTTTCGTATCAGTGTCCGAAGTAAGTCTGTCATTTTTTGACCGCTGCTTACTTTTTTGCTATTAAAACTCTGAGTAAATGATGGCGGTAGTGCTAGCAAGCTTTGGCAAAATGTAGGAAGATGAAATAAGCATTGGAGAGTTGAGTTGAGGTAACAAGTATTGCCCAAATTAATAAATCCTCTTGGTGGAGCTGCCGCTGCATGCTGTCCACCAAACGACATTGTGTTCCATCTGTGTGATTCTAACACAGCATGTTCATCACACAGTCCTCTTCGGGGTAGATTCAATTCTCCATCCGTCGAATTCGACCGAGGGCGACATCCAGCCTTATCACGCACTGCATCTTGTACAGACAACCCCGACAATTGACCGCGTTGACTATCTGTTTCATCCATCGCATTCTCGGGACTATTTTGTTTTTGTTTTCCCTGCTCCTTTCTCTTTTTTTTCTTTTTGGACAAGGTTTTCTCTTTATCTTCTTTGATGGGCTTCGTCTTTTGGACTGGCGTCCCCTCGACAGGGGATAAGATTTCCTCGGGTACTGCATATTTGTCTAATGCCATATTAGGACTACTGCCATTCATCAATTTTTGATCTTTCTCCTTTTTCTGTTTTTTCTTCTTGGATGAATATAAAATATCTTCAATGCTTTCCTTGGAGGGACGAATTATGTTGTCATGATTATTCTTCTCCATATCAAAAGTATTAAAATTAGACGTTCCTGTCTTTTTGATTTCATCTTTTTGTCGCACTTTCTTTGAAGACAAGTCAAAGGGGAGTGGTTGGACATTACCATGTGAGCGGGGATATACAAAATCTATTTTTTGTCGTTGACTTTTCTTTTTGTGAGATCCTAATAAAGGTGTTGTCAAATCATCATCACCATCATCATCTCTGGTATTTATGGAAGCAGGTGATGTTTGAAGATTCAGACGATTGTTTTGTTTGAATGATTCTTCTTTTTCTTCGAACGAACGTTTTCTTCGTTTTCCATTTGTTTTTATTGCGTTACTAGAACTAAACTTTCTTGACTGACTAGTACTACCGAAAGCATCTCCGTTGTCGCTACTAAACGTCGTCCAGCTATTTGATCTCTTTTGAATAGTTTTGTTATTCTTCAAATGCTTCTTTTTTTGACGTTTTTCGGATCTAGCTCGTTTCCTCTCACTTGCACGGATATACGTTGGGTCAGAGGGAGGCATGTTTAAGTATCACGTTGGATTAAAGTCCAAATGCTTCGTGAAAGTGGGATCCGGTTAGAAGCAATACAAGCGTTTGATCGATGATTTTTGTGGTTCATATGTGTAAAATCAGCAATAGCTAAGATAATTCTGTCTCTTGTAAAGTTCTTGCTCTAGATGATGCTGTCTAGTTAGGTTAGTTATTTAGTAATCACAAGAAATTGTTACCATCAGCGAATCATAATCAACCCACATGATGGATTGTGACCACAAAACTGAACTGAGTGAAAACAAGAAAACCTACAACAGCACCAAAATGAGTGGATCAAAATCTGGGATACCCCCAAAATCCTCCGCGCAAGACTGCGCATTATTTTCAATTTTCGGGATGCCCAAAGGAAGCAAAGCCCAACACCCCATAAACCACCACAACCTTCACCACCACAGTTTCAGGCAATATAAAAAGTTAGCACACGGTCTCACATTGCCCTACCGGTAGCGATGTGGAGAGTTCACATAAAAAACGAGGCTTAAAAATCGCAAACTAATTGCATAGTAGTGGTCGAATTTTTTTGGTGGGTCAACAGCATAAAATTTAGTACATCATGGAATGTGACTTCTAAATTTAAAACCTAGCCAAGTCCTCTCGTAGTGAACGATAAAGCTTTCTCAGTATCCTATATTTCTCTTCGAAACTAACGCTATGGAATTATTTATAATGAAGACCGAAAAAGATTCCGATTTTAAAAACAACCATAGTTATTATTACTAAAGACCATCCCCATCAGGCCAGTATAATGGATCGAGAAATATTAAATCCGAATTGAAGAACGCGTATGTTGAATTGAATTGTACTGTGCCTCTTTCAACAACTGCATTGGAATCATCAAAGTGATGAAAGAGCATATTCTCGTAGAATTCATTGTTGGTTACATCCTCATCAATTTCTTCAGCCTGAACGTCGAAAAAGTCATCGTTCCCCTCAAGTTGTAATTTTACTGCTGGACCAATCGTATCGTGAAGTTTCCACCAAACAATATAACAATATGCCCACCCTGGACAGTTGGGATCTGTATTACAATTAGGGGCAAGGAAGTTTGTTGATGTTGGTGCATCATGGATACAGCAAAAACTGACCTTACACGCCTCAAAGCATTCTCGAAAGGAGGACCCGTCTGTGTATTTGTCACAGATATCTTTGAGATTATCTGGTGCACAAGGAATACCATTTGGTGTATCCTCGGGACAGTTGCCTTTGGCATATTCGTAGATAGGAATACGAATAGCAATATCATCATCAGGGAGCATAGTGGGTTCATCAGGCGTAGTGGGTACACTAGGCATACTGGGTTGTTCTGGGTCGATAGAAGGTGCAGCAACAGGCATTGTATTAGGTGGCGTGTGCGGTTCCGGATAATAATCGTAATAGTTTTCTTTCTTCCCCTTATCTTTCTTCCCACTTTTGTTCCTGTACTTTCTTCTTCTATGATCTCGTCGCTTTCGAGGCAATTTTCTCCTTCCCTTAATTCCACTCAATCTTTCTTCTTCTTCCTCGTCTTCTTCGTAATCATCCACGAAATCCTGGTCAGATTGGTCACCCACATCATCTGAAAGGCTTGCTATTAGATAGTTGTCCCGCATGCCATCCCAATCAATACTATCTTCAATATGACTCAAGTATTGCGAAGATACAATCATTTCAAGTTTCTTTAAAAACAATAGGCGCAATAAAGATTCTGTTAGTCATATTTCAAGACGATGCAAAGATATGTTATTTTGCTTGGTTTTTATCTTTTACGTTTTACGTTTTGTTTGGCACTCACCTTGTTCTCGTCAAGAGAAGTAACGTCCCAGAAACTGTGTTGACCGTTATTCATAGTGGGGGAGTCGTTTGCCCCAGTTTCTTGATGACCATTTGCATAGCCTGTGAGTATTAACAAGCCTACCGCAGCTTGACATAATGGTATTCTTCCGGTCCGTCTCGTCATGGTGATATCTTCTGTGACCGCACTGAGTGACACTGGTTGTGCCTCTAGAGGTTTCGATAAGCCCCCACAGAAAATCTGCAGTCGTACATTGTGCAAAAAATCATGTATTCAATAAACAGATCTTAATATCCTGTATAAAAAAATCAACGCATGCCAAAAAAAGAAGTATCAACGTTGAGATTACATTTTGGCCAATCAAAATTCCGCATATTCATGAGTTGCCGCCAGCCTAGTCATATCCACTCACAACAATCTTCCAAGATTTTATTTAGGACTCTCTATAATCTGTGTGCCCTACGATGTCAGTCCATGCTCTTTTGAAAAATCGCGTTTATTAAAAATTCTTTGAATTTTTTTGTCGACCGAACAATTAATGAAGAATCGATGGCCCATTAGCCAAGTTTGCTACACGATTTTTTTAAACATCCAGTTCGATTCTCTTTCAGAGAGAAGATTAGAATAATGTGGAATTGGTTTGCTTCCGAAACCAATGACGAGTCCGAGTCAGATAATGTTTCGGATGTGAGTTCAGTCGTTTCTTACTATTCATGTTCTACGTGCTCAGAGTCATCATTTGATTCATTCGATGAATCAATCAAGTCCTTTCATCGCGTCCTTAAAAACAGCGTTCGATGGGATGACGAACGTCAAGGCCGAGATGATGAAATAGAACTGGCCAAGAGCGATCCCACGTTGAAGGCCTTTATTGACATGGTTTCTGACGCACAGAAAGCCATCCGGACTAACGACGACAAACAAATTCGAATAGAAATGGAGAAATTGATCAGGGTAGTTTTGTCAGATAAAAACATGATGAAACATACAACTAGTGCACACTATATTAGTTTGATGAAGGAATACGAGGATTACAATTTACGAAAAAGTATTGAAAGCGAATGTCCTGCGGCGGATTACACAGATGATTCTGATGACAACAGTGTTTCAAGTTTTCCCGCAGTATCAAAGTATCTTAAAGATAGTGAGCCCAAAAACTATAAATTTAAGCTGTTTCCTTTTGGAAACAGGTGCGAAACTTATACTTAATCTATAATCAAAATAACCTCATATTTCAACCCACTGCCAGAGAATCTCTTGTTCTATAGTTTGTCGTCCATTGGAACGATTCCTCAGCATCATTAACGGTAGAGTGATAGAAAAGTGATAGAAAAGTTATCGTAGCATGCAATGCTTTTATTAAAAATAATGATGCTTCAACGAAAAAGTCAAAACCAATCTACTTCTGGACTCTGAAACATTGTTAGATACTACAGTCAAAGATTATCAAGTTTCGAGTACAATGTATAGGTTTGCTTGGTAATAAATTCAAATTTGTAACTAGTCTAATTTATTTTACAGCTCATGTACTAGGGTCTTTTCCCGATATAGCCGAATTTGCATCCCAAATCTCCGGCAATGCAAACGTATCCTGAATACTTCCAGATTGTGCCAGCAAATCTAATACAGGTTCAATGTCATCAAAATGATGGAACAGCAGTTGCTGAAAAAAGTCTTGATTGCCAATAACGTTCACAAGTTCGTCAGAGGGAACATCAAAGAAATCATCATTCTGTTCTAGCATAAATTCTGTTGCTGGACCGACCATATCACTGAGTTTCCACCATACGATATAGCATGGTGCATATTGTGCACAATTCTCATCTTGATTGCAATTGGCTAAACCTAATGGTGGGTCGGATTCAGGTGCATCGTGAATACAGCAGATGCTTGGCTCACATGCCAAGAGGCAAGATCGTAATGAGCCAGAAGAACGATTGTATTTGTCACAAACCTCTCCAATATCAGATGGTGCACAAGGAACCCCAAGAGATCCAGAATTTGGGCAATTGCCTTGGTTGTAAGTGTATAATGGAATTGGTATCCCTGTATCATCATTTTCATCCCGATCTACTTCATCTGTGTTCTTTCCCCCTTCATCCGAGCCAAACATTGCATTTAAAACCATTTCATTGAGAGCATTTGTTTCTTCTCCCTCTTCTGTGTCTAAAGAAAGGTTGTCATCGTCTAATCCAACAGTAGAAATAACGGGATTTCGCGATCCTCGATCAGGGCGTCTGCCGGGAGGAGGAACTCTATATTGAAGATCCCGTTCAGATAATCTACGTCTCTCCTTGGCGTCTGTTATTGTAGTTTTCTTACTATGCCAAAAATCTGCATTGAAAAAGTTATGTAGTGCATCAATCAAGTATATGGATTCAATGACACGTGGTTGCTGTGTGATCGTCTTTAAGAAAATAAGAAATAATGAGAAGACATTGAATTTTGAGAGCACTACTGTCCACAGTTTTTCGACTGCTTACCTGATGGGTTTTCTTTGGATCTCGAGGTGATTTATTGTTTATTCGATGTTTCTTTGACTTTCGTGATGAAATACTAGAATCTTGCTTACTCTTCGCTCTGAGGAGTCTCTTTGTATTAGTATGTTTTTCTTTCCGTAAATGGTCATTTTCATGATTGCCATGAGTTTTCTGAGAGATGATGTTAGTTGATGTTGTCTCTCCAACTATCATCGAAAATAGTATTGATGAAAGGAATATTCTCTTTCTCTTTGTGCTCTTGTGAAGTGTCATCGTCAACGATAGATGATAAGAATAGTTTGGATTACCGAGGAAATCTACTCAGTATTTTGTTGTTGAAGTCGATCACCGCATCAGAGGTCAGAGGGGAGGTTGTTTTCGTGTTCTTGCTAGTCCTACTGCCGGTGCGCTTGAGATGTCAAATTTTCAAACCCGAAAGATGTCGGGGGGAGAGACACATCAAATTTTTCATGCTGCTGATGCGTTGAGTCACGTCTGGTGAAAAATTCCAATGAACATATTTATTCAATTTAAAATATTGTTTGAATATAAAAATACTGTCCCTAGAATACAAAATATCAAGGTAGCTTTAAACAATTATGCACTCCCAATCCAAATTTGTCATCCATAGAACAGCCGAGGAGAAGATTTAAATTTATCTCTTATACGTATATGTTTAAATTATAATGATAATTTGAATTTCAAACCTGTGATCCAATTCGTCATGTCGAAATCTCTCACACAATATCCCTTTACCACTTCTTACAAACTTGTCCATACAATTTCTGTAACGGGTCACGATAACATCTCACAGTGACCCTGTCGATGAACTCAAACGCAAAGTAGTGGCAACAGAGATTGTAAAACAATGGAACTATCGGGGCAGAATCAAACACCGGGATCCATGGCATCATCAGGATTGGAAAGTTCGCTTGATATCTCATCTACTTCGCCTCTTACGAGAGTTTTGGAAGCACCAGAAAGTGCGAAAAAGACACCGATGAAGATGGGAGCATCGGAAGATGGTTTTCCATATGATGCTTCGACACCTGGGTATGTCCCACACCCTCCCAAAGTTCCGTCGACTGTTACATCAAGTTCACAGCCGGCGCCTCGGCCACCAAGATGGACCGAAGATGAGGTATGCACAACCCGTCCGTTTTAGTCCCGATTGGGGATTTTGGCGATAGAGTTCTCGTTTGAGTACGACACGCTTCCACGAGGGATATATTCGTAATTCCATGACTCTAACCTATCTAACACCGCTTCCACAACCATTCCCTTTCGCCACAGGATAAAAGATTAAGTGACATTGTGACTGAACTCTTTCATGATGATCAAGAAGAAGACGACCCAGAAAAAATCTTGAAACGCAAGCTTGATTCCAATCATAAGAGGGATAAAGTCAGGGATATCGACTGGGCCGAAGTAGCATCACGCATGGGCAACAATCGCAAGAGTGCAGAATGTATGAGGAGGTACAACAAAATATCTGGGAATCGAGGAGGCGAAAAGGCAGGAGCCCTAAAAGGACCTTGGACTCATGAAGAGGACCAGAAGATTATCAAGCTAGTGACAGCTCAGGGAGCGAAAAAATGGAGCCAGATTGCTGCGGAGTTGCCAGGTAAGAATATTCATCCTCACTTGAAGTCTACATAGCTAAGCTTATGCTTATCTCATTTTTTCTGCTTCATCTCAATCCATCTCAGGCCGCATTGGAAAGCAGTGCCGTGAACGATGGCACAATCACTTGAATCCTGATATATGTAAAGCACCTTGGTCGGAGGAGGAAGATAGGATTATATTAGAGAATCATCCGAAACTTGGAAATCGTTGGGCAGAAATCGCGAAGAAGTTGCCTGGACGAACAGACAACGCCATCAAAAACCACTGGAACTCGTCTATGAAACGAAAAGTTGAGAAGTATATTTATTCCAAGAACTTAGGCAATTCTCACCGAACGATGGACAAGGATGGTCGCTTTCTCATTGGCGACGACGTTGAAGGTTGTCTGAAAGCAGTCAGAGCTCCACCAGCCTCACATCAAAAGGGAGGAGAAAGCATAAAACCCCGCCGTCCTCAAGCCAAGAATACTTCGCAACGCAAATCCAAACAGAAAAAATCCATTGATATATCATCAACTTTTGCTCCATCTGTTAGTCCGTTGTCAAAAAGGGCGCGTTCCAATATCCCGCAGAAGCCTACCGACAATGATATTTCTGCTTTGAAGGCTTTCTTATCAACTCTCAAAGGGGGGTACGTCAACGGGATGTATAAATCAGCTCTTGAACGTCGAAGAATCGCCGAAACATCAGAAGCGGGAAATGGAAACATTCAAGATCTTAATGCACTCAACTTATCCCCTGATGAACGAGCCCGACTTCCTCCTTTTTTCCAGGCACATGCTGGTCAACTTACGGCATACACTGGACCTTCTCGAGTAGCCGCACAGGCCGCAGCAAAGGCAGCTGTTTACAGCAATAATCATCGTATGATGGATTATCACCATGGTAGGCGCACTCACCATGGACATCACAGGCATCACGTCCCCCATCGTCATGGAATGCATATGACGATGCCTTCGCCACTCTTTCACCGTGATAGACCATCTCCTATCCATGGAGATCCTCTTATGAATTTCAGACCTTCTCCGTTAAAGAGTAGAGACACTTTGTCGATGGCCACGACACGTAAGTTGATTCTTCTTTTTATTCATGTTACAAAATTTGATCAAAAATCCCTCCTCATGTTTTGTTTTAAATATTTGTTCAAATCTAGCTGGAAAGCAACAAATCAACTCCTTTGATATTACATCACAACTGGTGCCAACACCAGGGTCAGGCTTCAAATCGATGTCATTTAGTCCGTTCTTTTCTTCACCTTCTTCAAAAGGGTTGGATGAGTTCAAGGCTGATTTGGGAGGAGCAAGTCCATTGGGATGGGAGGAAGACGGAGTTGGTCTCCTTGCCTCCAATACGCCAAGATCGGAAATCAAGAATGAGGGCACATCAAGAGCAATCACATTCAAAGAAGATTGCAAAGATGACATTACTCCTTTCCATGAAACCACACGAGCTTCAACGAAAGATCCCGCAATGGTAACAGGTTCACAGCCTAAAACCAGAAGAGGGCAAAGTGACGATATTATATCAAAAGCTGTTTTGGCGACACCCAAAACGCCATCTACTGGTACAAGAAATCACGATCATTCCTTGTTGCATATGGAGTCCCTTGCTGCCCAGGCTCTTTTCAGTCCAACCATGAGCTGAGAATCTACCTCTACAAACGCAAAACCTTGTGTTTTAAGAGAGCATCTTTCCAGAGCTAAATATTTGAGATCAAAACTGTTGTTTAGAGTGTTCAAAGTGTTTTGACTTCGCAAAGCATCTATTCCTTTGGAAGGAAGTTCACTGCGCCGCTTTTCTCTTTGGAAGATTAAGGCGATTGCAATTAAAAATTAAAACTAGGGTTGGAAGTTTTTGAGGAAAGACTTGCATTTTAATTTTTCGCGAACTTGAGTCACAGTCAAGATAATTAAACGTAATAATAAAGTAACAAGCATTGGTGGCTTTAAATAATTTAATTGAACACAAAATTCAAACTTCAAGAAAGCTTTAATACGAACATCAAGAACTCTTGGAAAGATTTAAAGTTCCCAACTTTAATCTTACTCAACTTTCCTTGCACCTGTTTGTGCCTGCTGTTCCAAATCCACTGGGGTAGAAGATGTACTTGTAATTTCATTTTGCTTGCTTGGTGCACTTAGTAATAGTTCGATTTCTTCTCCATCTTCGTCACTGATGTCAAGTGTTGGTGAATATGTACCCCTCATTAGTTCAGATTCAGTGTTTGTCATCTGAAGTTTTGCCCTCGCTACCTTTGCAGCAGCTGCTGCCTCCTTCTTTTGGTTATTCTTATTTTCGTTCATTTTCACAAGAGTGTATAGGAGACTACCACCCAAAGTAACAAAGATGCCTAAAATACCCATAAGCGTTGCATCATTTTTCCATATTTGAAAGGCAAGCATGGATTGGAAAGCAGCCTTGGCAGTTCCAGATATATTATGTGATAATGGCGATGTTACCTTTATTTGTAAGACCGTCACTAATCCAATACTAAATCCAAAGACACCCGTTACCGTCATAGCAATCCAAAAGGCCGCATTTGATTTTTCGGCTAGTTGATTCAATAGGATATCTCGTTCAAAGTACCATATGAGAGGTAGGAATAACAAAATAGCATTCATATTGTTGTAAAATGTCAATTTCCAATGACTATCATTTACCACTGGCAGAACCTTCTTGGTATATATACTATTCAAACACACAAATAAGGAAGAGCACACACCTGCCGTTGTGCCCCATTTTGAGAAATTAATCTCACCTTGTGTTCCCATGACAAATCCCATGACTACAACAGCCAAACAAGCCACAGTTTGAGGTGATGATGGTATACCCAACATAATTCTGGAGCAAACAACGTTGAACACAATTGTTAAGGATCGTGCCACATTGTAAAAGGAGACTTCCACCCACTTTAAACACAAATTGTTAAAGGTAATCATAGCCACAAAGACAATGCTCAATGGCAAAATCTTAGTTGCTGTCGACAAATTATATTCTGCTTGAGGAAATTGAGAAAACATACTAGTACCATTTGATCTTGATTTAGAAGGTGATACTGGTTCCGTTTGCGAAGAAGATTGGGGACTTTCTGCGTCACTGCCTAGTTTGTGATATTCCCTTTTTGGTGTGTATTTGGAAAGTAATCCAGCCAAGTAACACACCAAAGCCGTTACGATACATTGATACCAAGTAACAAATAATGGTGCTGGTATGGATAAATTCTCACTTGACATGAGCATTTTGTTTAAATATACCATTGAAATACTGTAAACCATTAAGCCGAGCGGACAATGGAACGACATCAGAGAAATGAAAAGTCAATTGAATCGAAACTTAAATACTGAAAATTCTGAAGTAAAATGGCAACTTACCTCACAACCCAATAGGTAGCCACCACGGAGAACACATACATACCACCATTTTGTGCTGTCATGGTTTCGCACAATAATTGACTATGACACAAAACTTCTGATTTTGGAAACGTTATTCTTGAGGATGTATAGAACTTATCAAAATAATTTGGCTGAAACGACGGAAATTTTTTTTTGTTTGCGGCAGATGAAGGAAGTATTGTAGCTGTGATTTCTCGCCAAATTGAGATTCCGATATCCCCTCTTATGGGAATGTCGTTGTCTCTTCTTTCAATAAATAATGTAAAGAGGACCTACTCGTAGGACTATGTATACAAAGTACATGCTCGTACTATGCTTACGCTAAAAAATGAAAATGATGATGTCGTTGTACCTGGTAGATGAAAATACTTGACGAATATGAGTAGAATGGCCGGCGTTGTTTTATCTATCTGGAAAAAAAATCCGTTGTATTGCTGTGTTTGATTTTTGATAGAGCAATTCTCCGAAGTAGCCAAAAATTTGATTTTCTTTCCTCATTCCTTTTCTATACATATATTAAAATAAATGTCATATTCACTGCATACAAAAATATTTCTTAGCTGTTGTTGAAACTTTTTTATTTATTTTTCGCCTTTAAGTATTCTTATCTAAAATGTGTTGATTAGACAATTGCATTACCTCGAAAATGAATAACTTAGAGGTTAAAAACTATCTCATGTACACATCCATGAACAGCACCTTGTACACCATTTTCAAAAATGTACGAAGGTCATGTACAAGATACGGTACGTACCCCACGATTTTTCCCCTGTCTTCCAATATTTTTTACAGGACCGTCAGTAAGTCATCGGTTACACATAGACCCCCAAAATTGTTAGGACTATGTCTAGAGAACGCATGATCCAGACCACCGCCCACAAATAACTTTGAACTACACCCACCAAGAACACATGCAGAATGCAGACGCTGGCTCCATCCAAAATGATATTCGATGCGTGTGCCGAGCGCACGATGTGCGCCATTAGAAACATCAACATCAACTTTCACTTTGACTGAACTCTTGGAACTCTTGTCCAACACGTAAACTGTGCCACAGAAGAGATGAAGGAGACAACAACGAGTGCCAATGGTCAACGGGAACCGCATAACTACATTCACTACCACCACCAAACTCAAAGTGGTTTGCAACAACAAAAAATGATTTGTCAAAAGACAAATCAACGTGTTTCTAATAGTCGTTGTTTACGTTCATACATACGTATGAATATTTGTGTTTTTACCTTTGTTCTTTGGAGTGGATTGATGGCAACAACTACAAATGCCTTTGTTTTGCCCACCTCACAAAAGCACCGCCAACAAGGACGGCAGCAATCTTTCTTTCATAACATCATAGCAACTAATCCACAGCTCCCATCTTTCACATCACATACTCAAAATACTCCACAAAATCAAAAGTCATCATCATCAGTTCACACGGAACTGTATGGTATTAAAGGTTTTCGATCATGGTTTGAATCACAATTCCCAGATGCCATCTTTGCTATGGACAGAAATGAAGCACAACATGAATTCGATCATGTATTGATAGATGTAAATCAGCTACTACATATTGCATTACGACGGTCGCGATCTGAGGGGCACGCCCTAACGTTGTTAATGAAAGAATTAGATTCATGCTGTACAGTGGCAACACCGAAACGATCGGTCGTTTTGGCACTAGATGGACCACCATCTGCTGCCAAATTGGCAACTCAGCGCCGTCGAAGATATTCCACAGTTGTTCGAACTGAATGGAAACAACAGCAATTGACATATATGATCGAACGTGGACGACCCACAACCATATCAAAACAAGAAGAAGCCAAAAAACGTAGGCGGTATGCCACAGAAACCAAAACACTCTGTATAACACCCGGTACACAATTTATGGAGAAAGCACATCAAGCCATTTTATATTGGGCATGGCAACGTTTATCTAACCCTAATAACTCATTGTCCAATGTTCGTGTATACCTATCACCATCTACTGTGGCTGGGGAAGGTGAAGTGAAGTTGTTAGATTGGATACTACAACAACCAGTACGACCGGGGGATCATATAGCTATATTGGGTGGTGATAGTGATTTAGTTTTAGAAGGACTTGTCATCCCACCAAGTATTACACATAATGTTCATGTGTTATTACCAGATGGGAATAAACGATATTTGGCTGTGAGTCTATGGGAAGCAACACGTGCCTTGGCCAAGTTCTTACCCAAGTTAAAGCCCAAAGATATGATGAGAGTACGGACAGATTTAGTGCTCTTATTAATTATGAATGGGAATGATTATTTACCCAAGTTAAGAGGATCATCAGGATTCAACAAATTATTTCATAGTTATGTGAGAGTCTTACATCAATGGTTAAATGCTGGTATGAAACCCAGTGGCGATGGTGCTGTTCAACATGAACCCTTTCTTGTCGATCCCGATTCATTACAATTCAATTTACCATTTGCTGTGGCATTCTTTCGTCATTTGGCACATTTGGCACCTGATACATTGTGGGATGGGACATCGTCATCATCTGAAAATCGTACTGTTACTGATGAAGACGGTGATTCTTCCTCTTCGTCGTCATCCTACGCTTCAGGAATTACACCACTAAGTCAATTGAACAATTTGGTAGAAGCTGGCTTCATGCCAGAGCCAATGTCATGGAATGTCTTTGCAGAAGCATCGTCATCAAATACTGTCGCTAATAAAGGTGAAATCACTGGGACGTTGAAGGATGCCAAAGGATACAACAAGCACAATGGACTTGAGCTCATCCCTGGTGTTATATTAGAAAATGATGTACTGGACGAAAAGGATAGACCACCTCCTCGTACTGGAACAAGTAACGATACCAATGGCGACGATGATAGTGGAAGTGGTGAACAATGGCTTATCCGTCTGTCTTTAGGAGAAGAGGGGACAGAACAATTTTATACCTATGATGTATGGCACGATCCCGCGATCCCTTTGAAAAAAAGCAAACAACACTTGGCAAGTTTAGCATTAGAAGAAATATTGGGTGCTGATTTGTCAGATTTGGATGATAATGATCTTGATTTGGATGACATGGATGATGACTTTTTTGGTGGTGGTATTACCAGTAGTGGCTACTCCTGGGAGGTAAGTACACATATAGTGTTCATAGGGGGAGATATTTCAGGCCAATTTTTTGCTTCTTTCAGCCTCTCTTACCTTCCACTCATATTGTGCTATTATAGGTAAAACATTCTGTACCAGGAAAAGTGGATACATACCTCTATGGATTATTGTGGAATCTTCAGACATATCAAGATGGTGTTTGTGCAGATTATGCCTACAACTATGGACGGATGATGTCTCCGACAGCCTCTGAAATCGTTACGTTTTTGAAAGATGCCATGGACAAAAACCATACTGTTGGACCAGAAGAATTATCTGGTGGTAATACATTCAATCCTCCTGTATCGGCAGGCTTATCGTGTTTGGCAGCACTGCCATCCCAAGTGAATAATTTAGTTCCAGAACCATACAAATGGTTGGCTATCAATAATACGGTTGAAGAACTATATGCACGTTGTATGGATCCCGGCAATAATTTCTTTGATATTACTCGTTTTGAACAAATTTGTGAAGAACGAATTGAAAAAATGAAAAATGAGGGCTATAAACTTGACTCCCAATCTTCTTGGGATAGTCATGGTGATAATGACGACAATGTTGACTCGGAAGAAGATACAAAAAGAGGAATTGGTAACAAGAACCAGAAAGGTCATAAAAACAAAGGACGTGGTAGACGCATCATCACGGGCGATCATTATTGGACAGTCGTATCAAGGTTACCCTTGACAACAGCACCATTGGAACACCCATTCGAACCACCACCACCATTTTCAGACCGATTATCCTATTTGAGATCAAATCGTCGTATGAAGGTAAGTCGTTCTATGGCGACTATGGAACCCTTACCGAGAAATGCTCAAGGTCATTTTCAAAAGCATAAATACTTCCACCGCTCAAAAGGTGTTTTGACCAAGGGATCATCTGTTGAAATATCTCATTCTGATTTGGGTAATCTTCTGAAGAACAAAGAAACTGGTAAAGATGAATTGTCTATAGTCAACGTTGCGTATAAAAAGGCCTACCAATCCATACAAGAAGCCAATGTAGCCAAGATTAAACGAAAAAAAATCAAAATTGATTTAAACTTTCCACGGATCAAGAATGGAAATAAGGATTTTTCGTCGTCATCGACTTCACCGAAACGTACTTCCAAGAAAAATCGTCATCGTATTGATTTTGATGTTGGAGCGCGTATGAAACAATTTAATATTGTGAATCCTCCCAAGGATCCTACCACCAATGTTGAAGGATTTGCAGCATTGCAATGTTTGCAACAATTGAAGGATGCTGAATTGATTGGCGAAATGGAATGGTCCTACAAACGTCCATCTGATTCAGAGTATGCAAAATTTAATCCCAATGATCATGAGAGTATTCAAGTTGTCGTTGCAAAGGGTGGTGCCTTACATGAAACTTTGACCTATGAACAAGATCGTGATATCAATACAATATCAAGAAAGATGATACGACAACATTTAGCCAACCTTGCATTGTGTGATATTGTTGGACCTACAAAACGATGGTCGGAGATGACCTACAAAGAAATCAAATCCTTCTTACAACAGAAAGTCGAATCATCCTAAAAATACAAAATTTCTGAAACTTGCTATGGTACTTGCTGTACAGAAAACCAAAATAGATAATACAACTAGATTTTTTTGAACATCTCGAACGTAAATCTTGATGCCAATCTACTTTCCCTTTGACCTCTGCATTTTTTCTTTACTACAGGTATGAACGCATTGATAGAATGCATGTTATAAATCGTGATCAAAAGCACGAAAAATAGAGTCTGCGGTACTACTTCGGGGACAACTAGAGAGGAAAGGAGAGCATTCCGCCGCCGCCGCGCTTTGCTACTATCTTGAGGAATCTCTAGA
Organism: Asterionellopsis glacialis; assembly: GCA_014885115.2. Classification (NCBI taxonomy): domain Eukaryota; phylum Bacillariophyta; class Plagiogrammaphyceae; order Rhaphoneidales; family Asterionellopsidaceae; genus Asterionellopsis; species Asterionellopsis glacialis. The sequence goes on from WKLE02000281.1 coordinate 68,891, forward strand.
CTACTTCTACAATCATGGACAAACAGAAAGTCTGACAGAGGAGTGCTGGGGTTTTGAGGTTGAAGTTCGATCAAAACAGGGAGGAAGATTTGACGTCATCAAGATTCGAACTAGTGTTCTTTTCGTTCTGTCTTGGTTCTGTAACCAATAAACATTCGAGAAGAAACGACGTAATCAAAGCCACTCTCATGTCTTCTGTATCCACAGAATTTTTTGTCGGAATGAAG
>WKLE02000281.1:81149-94753 GCA_014885115.2 Asterionellopsis glacialis
TATTCGACAATAAAAATTAGTGTGTACAGTACGAGGTATGGAACTGTTTAGGCTACCTGTACCATAGATAACGTACAGAGCGAGAAAAGAAAGTCCGGAAACAGAAAGGAACAAGAGTAGCAGGAAAGTCACACGAGGAACCTTCTCACACGGTATCATACCCACCGTCTCCTTGCTGTCATCGGAGGTGCTCAAATTGCTCTTGCTTCGCTTGATAAGAGTCAAGGAAGACATTGTGGCTTTTTCAAAAAGAGAAATAGGAACATAATTATTCGAAACCGTTTTTCTTGAACACATTACATATTATCCCATGTCGTCATCCAGAAGGTCGTTGCAAGAGTCTTCTTCTTCTTATGAAGATGGTGCTCCTACCAAACGGCGGAGAACAACTGTAGGATGGAAGAATAATGATGGTTCCTCTCCTTCCTCGTCATCTTTATCCCAAAGTAATAATACGAATAATAATCATCCATCGTCACCACCTACAAAGTCACAAACACTCCCGTCTCTGTGTTCCTCCTCACGATGGACAGAGGCAACACAACGTGCCACGACTCATCCAGAAGAAGCTGATTGGGGTGTACCATCCAATTCGTCAACCCCACTTGCCTTGGCATGTCGCAAGGGGGCACCATTCTCGTGTATTAAATCAATATTAGAAGCATCGCCCATACAGGTACGTCGATCAATACCATCGTATGGGACACCTATCCATGAGGCTATAATTTGTGATGCTATAGGGTCCGATACTATTGAATTACTCCTCCAAGCAGATGAGGCACTGAGTGGTACCAACAACAATAATAATCGTAATCATAATGGCAATGGGAGAGCTGCATCATGCAATGTCCAAAATGGGAATGACACAACAGACAATAATAGCAATAATAACGGTGTACCAGTGGGGTCTTCTTCTTCGAAACAAGGTAGTTGCACTGGAAGAGGGAATAATAATGGACATTATCACCATAATGATGAAGGTCGTGCTACGTTGATGCAAGATGTTGATGGACATACACCATTACATTTATTGATACGACGTCGATTTCAAATACACATACATGGACAAACTACCGAAGATGATTTAATTGTCATGCTACGGCTCTTGGTCAAAAGTGCACCGGAAGCTGTGGGGATATCCGATCGTGGTGAATATGAAGAACCACCATTGGTAATGGCATTAAAGGCAAGTTTGTATGCCGGTGAATATGATCCTGATGATTATTTATATATACGTATAGAACGACGTATCCATGAAATGGTACGAATCATGTTGTTGCATTACCCACAGGCAGCAAGTATGGTATTGAAGGGGGCACGAGGTCATTATACAGCCCTCCATTCAGCTGTCTTTCATGGACGATGTTCCGATACAATTAACTTACTCTTGCAAGCGGAAGAAAAATGTCCAATTAAACAAGAATGTCCCATTCATCGTGGGGAACAACCCAATAAGGCTGCCTTGTTGGCTAATTCCCAGGGTGAATTACCATTACACTTTGCTGCCATGAGAGGTGAACCACCACGATCTTTCTTTTTCTTGAGTGAGGCTGCACCTCAAGCTGTATTGAAACGTGATACACAGGGCCTCACACCCTTTGATTGGTTATGGATACGATATGTAAGTATCCTTTTATCCTTGGATGATCGAAGTAGTCGTGCGAGTAATAATGGTAGCAATAGTACTTCAGCAGCAACGTCTGAAACGCTAGTACCTGTGAAAAGGTACACTTCGAGAACAAGGTCGGTGTCTGCATCATCATCATCATCATCATCATCCGCAACACTAGCAACAGCAACTACAACTACGTCATCGTCGGGGTATGAAAACAATAGGGAATTGAACAAATACAGTGATTTTTGTTCCTTGGAGCGGGGTGATTTTTATGCGGATTTGAAATTGATACGACGACTTGACCCACCTGCAGACTTTTTACGGATGAGACATATACCACAAGAATTTTTGATACGTGAAGATAGTGTAGGAGAGAATGAGAACGAACATGATAGGAGTACACCACCGCCACAAGATTGGTCAAAACGTTCTATACAATTATTGAAAAGAATACGAACACGACATATTCAACATTCACGACAGCGGCAGCAGCACCAACAGCAACAAACAGACAACGAGGGAGAGCAGCAGCAAGATGAAAGAGGAGAAGAACTAGAGTCGTCTTCGTCTTCTTCTGACCGTAATATGATTGCATGGACAAGAATTGAAGCCGTAACAGCCCTGTTTTGGACAAAGGTGGTATCTTTCTTGAGAGCTGCACATTTAGCAGAGCACAATATGAACAGTCGACTGTTTGCTGCGTTAGAGCAGCAACAAATCAATAACAACTTCTATTTGGCACATGCAGCCTTTGCAAGTACATGTTGTCCGCCACCAGTTGTTGAAATCGTTTCATCGTTGTTCCCTGAAGAATTGTCAATCGCAGATGAAAGAGGACGACTGCCATTACACTATGCTGCTTGTAGGTCATGGGAAAATTGTGGCAATGGCAATGGTAAGGTTTCAGCACAGGATGGAGGAGGTGGTGGCGGCGGTGGTGCTGGAACACCATCCTCGAGTCGCGTAACATTCTTAAAAGATCAATCGTTGCATGTATTAGAACATGCTCTTGAGGTATCACCAACTCAAGCAACACACATCACTGATAGGGATGGACGGTTGGTTTTGCATCATGTTATTGATACGTTAGTCCGATCCTGTTCCAATGGTCGGTCATACTTTTCAAACATGGCTATGAATAGTGGAAGACGAATGGTTTCCAATGCAAATGGTGGTGGTGGGTTTTCAACTCCTGTTGTGGGTCCCATGTTGAAAGTATTGACATGTTTGATACGAAAATTCCCAGATTCCTTGGTTCGTCGTGATGGTCAAACGAAATTGTATCCATTCCTACAAGCAACGGCAGCTGCTACAGCCTACCGAAGTCCACCATCACCTAATGGATTTCCTGTACCATTCCCTGATGAAATGCCATTATCTATTGTATTTTTGTTACTAAGGGAAAATCCTGCTGTTGTGGGTTGGGCATGTACTAGAGATGATCAAATTACCAAGGATAACAACACTGAGAACATCAATGTGAAGAAGGATATGAAGAAAGCGGTCTAATTAATCAATGCAGCTCTTTCTCCTAAGCTTGCCTTTTTCTCGGGACAAACCACAAGACTGTGAATTCATCAAAATATGTGTAAGTACAATAGACTGCTCTTGGGAGTTGGAGAATGAACACAAACAAAATAGCAAATATGATTCAATCCAACCTAGTGGAAAAAATTAGGATCTCTTTCGGACTAAAGAGTTTTAGGAAGGGCAGAACAATCGATCAAAATCAGTTGTAACAGTAATACTTTGGTGTAGCTAAGACACCAGTTGATTTATGACTGATCAAAAAGAGCACACATTATGGGCACCAAGAACGTAGAAATATAATTTTGTGTAATCCATTCACTTTTTTAGATAGTCTCTCTTCCTGTCATGTACACAGATCGTGTTCATTTTTTACGCAAAAAATATACAACTTTTCAAATGCGGCTTCAAGAGTGACTCTAGAAATGTAGTATTTTCGCATAAAGGTTTTTCAATTTGAAATGTCATTCTATAATTTTTTTTTTTCAATTGTTACTTTTGTGGAAAAATGTGGACAAGTTGTGCCTTGTGCTGTCCTGCGGCCAACCCAGAAATCCCGCAAGGATTAAAGATTAAAGACAAACTTTATTTGCTACACCAAGGATAGTTCCAACAATCTCAAAGTTACCTGTGGAGGGTCTCTACACCGACCGACCGCCGCGCGGGAAGAAAACACTCACGCATGCAACTCCAGCTATACCAGGTAGTATTACAGTAGTGTATTTCCCATTACCTGGTATGCTCCAACCATTCTGCACGAGCACTACGGGATCCAAAGTAGATGGTTCTCTTCTGAGTTTGGTGTTTCAAAAATTCTCAATAAAATCAGTATAAATTTATGTAGAAAAACATGAGCAATGCTATTGTGACCAATCTACTGTACCAGGTAGTCTGTTCCTACGTGAAAAGGTCCATTCTACATTATAATTCAGTATATTTATCAAAATTGAGGCGATAGTACCGGTAGTAATCTTAAATATAAGTTGATACTCTAGATCAGAAGATCATTGCGGACCTCTTTTTGCGCATCAAACTGCGCCTGCAGAATCGGCTCAACCATGGGAATTTCCCATGGCTCAACAACATAGGCAACCAAATAAGGTTAATTTTGACACCGTACCTTTACGTGCAACAACTGTTTAGGGGGTAGAAACTTTCTCAGGCTCTGATTGGTCTTCGGTAGAGAGAAAAAGCAGCCAAGGATCTCATCGGTGCATCCTTTCAACATGAAATTTAGGGGGAGCGACCAACTACAGACCTCCCATGCATCGATCCACTGTTAAAAAACCCTAACATTTTGAAAAGAGAAATTGAAAATTGAACATTGAGATTCCTTCGCGAGGGATCCCTGGCCAGTCGAGATCAACAGTTTGAAACCAACAAGGACACAAAGGAAAAGAGACTGGACCTTTGAGTCGTAATTTTGTGTTCACTAGACTGTCATTGTCATCAAAATGTCGAATATAAATGTGGCTTCTTCGTCAGCAGAGCAAGATTTACCTCCTCACAGCGACAATCCAGATGAGGAACTTCAAAGAATTCATTTAGCTTTGGAAGCTGTATTTTCACCTCAAAGGCAACCGCACGCTTCTTCGGCAAGTGCTACAAATGCCGATGGAAGCACGGCTTCGGGGAGTACTTCGTGGTGGGAACGAAGACAACTTGCTGATCGATATTTAACATCCTTTCAAACAACAGCTGTAAGTTGGATGGTTTGTGACCGATTGTTACAAGATGATGGTCCAGTTTTAGATGTTGTACAGCAGCAACGTCGGTTCTTTGCGGCACAAACACTCCATACGAAATGCCGATCAGATGTGTACCAACTGCCAAGAGAATCATTGCCAAGCTTACGTGATTCCTTAGTCAATCATTTAACTAGACATGCCTCGTCGGGTGATACAGTCCTCATGACAAGACTGGCATTGGCCGTGGCTGCTTTGGCTGTTCAAATGTCATGGACGACTGTTGTGAGTGATTTATTGACAAAGTTAGAAAATTCTCAATCTGGAGTCGTGGTTTTAGAGGTGCTGCGTGTCCTACCAGAAGAATGTGCATCTGATAGACTTATCCTAGTCGATGAAAATGTGCGATATGTCATGAGAGATCATTTGATTTCAAGTTCACCGGCTGTCTTGCAATATTGTCAGGCCCATACAGCTACACCATCAGAAGCACAACGTGCGTACGGCGCCTTACATACATGGATCCGATACGTACCTGTTCCGCCCACTGTAATTACAGAAACACAAAATCTCATGGAATCCACTGTTCAAACTTTGACTGTCCCTGAATCTGACCTCCATGAGGTTGCTGTGGATTTGATTGTGGAAATTTTAAGAATGTACCCAAGTCATATACCTCAAAATGAGATGTTGGTACAAAAGCTAATCCCACTTTTGCTATCCATGTTACAGCCAGCATTTGATCGTGCCATGCAAAATACGACACAACCTGGTCATGAACACGATGAAGAAGATGAAAATATGAGAGGGTATTGTCGTATTGTGACAGAAATGGGTGAAAGTTATATGAGTTTGATACTATCACAACAGCACTATCAAGAAGCATCAAAACTAGTCGAATGGGTACTGCGATGTTCAGCCATTGCTGATAAAGAAATTGCTTCCATGACATTGCATTTCTGGTATCGATTCGTAGTAGACTTGGAATTGATAGAACCGTACGAACTGCGTCAAAACATTGTTGATGCCTACACACCACTCATCCTCAGGTTATTGGATATTTGTTCTGGACATTTGATGCAGTACCCAGCAGACTTGGACGAATTGTCACCAGATGCTGTGGATGACATTCATCGTGATCGATATTATGTCGCCGAAACTGTCGAAGATTGTTGTAGATTGCTGGGAGGGAGTGCAGTCTTGAGACAAGCTGGTAATCGGCTCAAGGAAGAATGTCAACGGGTACAGCAACAATCGCAAAATCAACAAATTTGTGATTGGCAACGAATTGAGTCATGTTTGTATTGTATTCAAAGTATTCATCGGTACATTCCCAATGATGAAAATGACTTTTTACCATTCTGTATGAATCTTATCCCACAACTTCCACCAGATGTCTCGCCTTTACGATTCACAGCTAGTCTAACAATTGGAAAGTATGCCTCCTGGTTGGCAACTCACCCACAACATATGCAACCCCTAATGCCCTACCTAGCACAGGGATTGTCCAATGCCAAGTGTTCGACAGCTGCCGCTGTGGCAATTAAGGAACTATGTGAATGGTCTAACCAACACGTAGCTCTCGGCGAACCAGTTCTTCAATTGTACCAGGGAATCTTGTCGGCTCAAGAACAACAACAGCAACAGCAACAACATGCAGATGGGTCCGGTGGTCCAGTAGCTGTTTTGGATTTGCGCGATGAGTTAGAAATTCTAGAGGGTGTTTGTAAGGCAGTCTCAAGACAACTACAAGATGCATCAACGTCCTCACCTGAGGCAACATCATCCTATTTGACTCGTATCGTCCAACCCATTGGTGCACGGTTGACAGCCTGTATTAGTGATCCGAACTCCAATGTGCGCCAAGTCATGTCAGAAGTTGATCGTTTGACAGTCATTGTCCGGTACCTTCATGTTCCTTCCTCTGGAACTACCACACATCCAACAGTAGAAATTATAACATCAAGTTGGTCTTTGTTGGATGCAGCCACAAAACGATTTTCACAAGATACTCTCCTTGCAGAAAAGATTTGTCGATTCCACAAACATGCCTTGAGAGGTTGTGGTCCTGTGGTATATGCTCCACTTTTGGAATCGCTCATCAAACAACTTGAATCAAGTTTTCAAACATCACTCCAATCACCATATTTGTATTGTGCTAGCATTTGCATTACAGAATTTGGACGTGATCCAGCCTATGTTCCTAGACTATTCGAAATGATTGTCGCCTTATCAAACTCAGCCTTTGGATTGCTCAAGTCATTGGAAGATTTGACGGCTCATCCTGATGTTGTGGAAGAATTATTCTACCTCATGGGACGAGTCATATCGTACTGTCCAGAACCATTGGTTGTCCATCCTCTACTCCGATCCTTATTCCAGTGTGCTCTCGTGGGGATGCAATTGGATCATCGAGATGCCAATCGCGGTACGCTTAACTTTTTGGAAAACACTGTCTCTTATGGTCTAACATTGCGTGATTTTGTGATGGCAGGAACATCTGACTCTGCTGTGCGGTTGGAGTGCAAGGCGGCTTTGGAAAGTACTATAAGAGCAGAAGGCCAAGCCATCGTAACAAACTTGGCTAGAGCACTTATGGGTGACTTACCTGCCTATTCCATTGATGTTGGTAGTGCATGCATTGCTGGTATTTTATGGAAGCTCAACTTGCTTTGTCCTGATTTGTTACGACAATGGATAAATACCGCTTTGATTTCCAATAATGCACCTGACCGCACTCATACTGATTTCTTAGGTAGCTTTGATGGTGGACTTACTCGTGATGAATTCAATGGTGCTATTCGTGCCTTTGTTTCAACTTGTGATCGCCATCGTAAATTGAAACAAGGAAGTGGTTCCAGACAACAGTGAGGACAATCGACGAATGAACAAGGACGTATAACTATCTCCAACTGCACAAAGCAGTTGCATCCTACCACAGACATATCATTTATCATGCAGACAAGTTATTCAAAAACACAAGGCCATCATGCGTTATCTACACATCCCATCTATACTAACTAGACAATGCAAAAGAATTATATCGAATTTTTTCTTCCACTTTCATGGTAACGCACAATTTTTGCAACATTAAAGTTTACTACTATCTAGAAGCGTTCTCTGAACGACATACTGTAATCATCATATGGCATAGAACTTGATTGTGTCTCACACCATCCAACCTAAAAACATAATTCTAATTTTAGAGTCGTAATCAATCCTTTCGACATCATCCTACATGTTGAACGAGTTTCCAATGTTTCCATCTTTTGGTCACTTTATCTCTCTTTCCATTTGAAGCCCTCTTTTTCTTCCCCCAGAAGCAAATCTACCTTCCCCATTCCTTGTTACACTGTTACTTGTCTTAACGAGTTTCAATGATACCAGCAGCAATTAGTTTTTGAATCTTAGCACTTACACCTGGATCCCTCAGTGCTTCTTGTCCAGCAGCTGGATTTTCACCTAAATCACGTAATACCTGTTGAATGATGGGATCTTGCAAGATGGATTGAATTTCAGGATCAGCCATGGCATGCTCGGCACGTTCTTTCTTTTCGTCGTCAGTCATATTGGCTTGACCTTGATTAATCAATAGGGTTGTTTTACGCAAACCCTCCTTACATGCAGCATTAGAAGAATCATGGTTCAATCCAGTTTGATAACTATCCAAGGCCTTGTGATATTCCTTCATCATAATTTCAATATCACCCTTGCGTGCCCATGCCTTGACGTAGGATGGATCCAATTCCAAGGCAACATCAATGTGTTTCTTGGCACCATTGAAATCCATAATTTTACACAAGGCTGCACTTAGGTTGTTACGTATAGCAGGGTTCTTGGGTGCACGTTTGACAGCTTCTTCGTATTCCTTGACGGCAGCACCCCAATTCTTGGCACGAAATTCATCATTACCACGTTGTTTGGCTTCTTCTGCCTTGGCATCATCGTGATAGGCAACAGTGTCTGCCTTGCGTTTTTCCAATTCCAATGTTTTCAATAAACGCTGCGTGGCCTTATCAAATGATTCTAATTGTGCGGACTTGCACATTTCGATGGCTTGACCTAAATCACCCTTCTTTTGGTAGGCCTTGGCACATCGTGTGTAGGCCTTGGCACGATCTTCAAAGGGTGCCATATTGGCATTGCCCACCTCGACAGCCTTTTCACAAGCGGCAATACATTCATCGTATTGTTTGGTGGTAAAGTATACAGCAGCCTTATTATTGATAAATGTCATGTTGGTTTCATCCAAGGCAATGGCTTCATCGTAGGCAGCCAAAGCTTCGTCAAACTTTTTCGCCTTGTACAACTCATTGCCCTTTGTTTTGGCTACTACAGCTGCCTTTTGATTTTCCTTAATCTTGCGTTCTTCTTCTGTCAAATTCGACAAATCTTCTTCTTCTTCTTCCATGGGTTCAGGTTCAGGTTCCTTTTTCGAAGGAGCAGCAGGTGTAGAGGAGGAAGTTGTTGTTGTTGATTTCGTTTCTTGTTGTGATTTTTGTTCTTCTGCAAAATCATCACCCGACTTGACTTGAATACCCATCATTTTGTTTAAAAATGTCATGATTTGTGGATCATTCAACATGGTTGTTAAGGAATTCGGATCCTTTTGAAGTTGTTGTACTTTGGCCATGAATGCTTTATCATTTAACAATGGACGCATTTCAGGATCCAATGCCATTTTGGCCATGACATCTGGACCAAACATGCCGGCAAAGGGATTCGTACCACCCATGCCCATACCACCACTACTGCTACTGGTGGCACTACTACTACTACTACCATAGGGTTTATCTTTTTCACGTTTGACATCTTCTAATCCCTTGGTCAAACCCTTGTCATGGGGGAATTTAGATAATCCTTCTTCGTAGGCAGCAATGGAATCATTGTACCGTTTCAGAGAATGAAGTGCGGCACCCTTGCGTGAATATCCCTTGGCAAAATCATTCTTGAGACCGATACAGGCGTTGGCATCTTCCAAGGCATTGTGGGCATCACCTTTTTTCAAATAGGCTGCCGATCGATTGGAATAGTAGACATGGTTTCCTCCATCTAAATTAATGGCGGACGTATAATGTCCAATAGCTTCGGTAGCATTCCCCGATTGTAAGGCAGCATTGCCTTTGGCTTTAAACTGTAGTAAATATGATTACATTGGAGGGATGGTGTGAATGAACAAAAAAGAGAGGCACGAATAAATAAATGAATGAATAGTAGGACAATGTAAGAAGAAGAATATGACATACTTCCATCTAAGAAACAAGCAAGAGATTTTGAAAACTTCATTTTTAATTACTTGTACAATCAGGTGTTTTTTCATTCTCCTGAGTAAGCAAGTAATCAATCAAAGGAAGTAAAGTTTACTTTGGCTTACCTCGTCTGCAGTTGTCATTATGTTTGAATTGTGGTTTTCTTGATGCAGTATATGTCACAATACGACGAATCAATGACTCTTTTGAACGAGGACGAAACGACGACCAAGTCGGAGAAACAAGAAGAAGAAAACGACGAGAGCGAATAGTAGGGTGGACGACTGAAATCGAATCTAAAAAGCTCTTTCGGGCTTGTTTGTTTGTTTGTTTTTTAGAGTTTGGCTTCATATCCTGGTTTGTCTTCTCTCTTTCCGGCTTGTTGTTGTTGGAGGGAAAGGTGAGAACGGACGGACGGTCCACACTCCTGCGAACTCTCTAGAAAAAAACACACACACCCAGCGCTCGCAGACGGACGAATGGAACCCACAACAACAGAAAAACAAGCAATAACAGGGCGCACGCGCGACATTGCACCAAAGAGCTACCGCACACCAAGAGATGTCCAACGAAATCTTTCGAGTTCGAGATGATGTCCTCCTGTACAAACAATACCAAAGTCTACGTCAACAAGTCGTCCAAAGATCTCTTGCATTGGGGCATGAGCCATTTAATCTTGATCCCTAATGATAGTAGAACCAATGACCCAATGCTCATTTGCAAGGATGTATGTGTGTCTGATTATTTGAATCAAAGCCTTTGTTCTTGCCCAAAAGTCATTTTTTGGCTTTGAGTCTTTTTCATCCCAGTTCCAAAAAGTCTTTTTGGGTTGTTATCCCTCAGCGTGAAAAAACACACTGATAAAAACGCCTTTCCCGCGATGGAAAGAGAGATATTTACACGCGAGAGATAGGCACAGAGTCACCCGGCACACAACGAGAACACCCCTCTCGATATATAGATGACACAACCTCGTGTCGCATTACAAAACAATTCAATCCCATATCTCTTACTCTCTCTCTCTCTAGAGTTCTTGTTTGTTCCTGTGGATCGTGTCATCAAAAACACGGGACACAAAGGCTCTTTTGGTATCGAAAGCACACGGTTGATTGCAGAATTTTAAGTTTAGTAACTCAATCGTATATTCTATAAGTTTTATAGATCGAATACAGTCAGTCAGTGAGTAACAAGTGAGTGAGTGCGTGGACTTCTTGTTTCGTTTGGTTGTACTGTGAAAAGGGGAAAAACTAGTAGCAGTTTATCCAACATTAAATATGCCAACTACACCAAACAATGCTCAACAAAGAGCAGCATCAGCTGCTAAAGTGTTAACAGCTGGTGGTCCTGGAAGGAAATTAGGACAAAAGAAAGGGAAAAAAGGACGCAATAATAATAATAATAATAATAACAACAATAGTAGTAGCACCACTCGAAAGAAAAACCAAACGAAACATAACAAGAATAACATAAACACTAATGCAACAACTACAACCCAAGTCAAACAAAAAGATGACATTATGAATAATGAGGATATGGTAGTGGTGGAACCACTTGTGAATATGAACCATGATCCCACTACTACGACAATTTCCACTATGGGAACAACAACAGCAGCATCTGAAGGTGGTGGTGATCCACTACCCCAACAACGAGAAAATCCTTCGTCCTTTGATGCGTATAATGATAAAGAAAATAATCATGAGGAGGAGGAGAATTATGAAAATCAGAATTATTCAAGATCTTCCTCTTCGGCTGCTGCATCTGCAGAGAAACATGCTGCTACTACGACTACTACTATCGATGATTTATACAAGCATTCACCAGATCGCACATCTGCCATATCCAAAAAACGTGTTTCTGTAATTCAAGCACCGGACGATACTACCGCCGATGATACCGCCAGTGATGATAAAAGCAAATTATTATGGTTATTTCTCTGTTTCTTGGGTATCATGTTTTCCTTTGTAGCCTACGGATTACTTTTGGAACATACAACCTCGGGTGGACGGAAGCTTCATGAATTGAGTTTTTTATTTGTCACATCTGCCTTGTATACCATCACAGCAGCCGCAGGACGGTATGTACGTGATGAAACACCCTCAACGATCCCTCCCGCACGATTTGCGGTATTGGGAATGACATCCATGGGGAGTACATTTTGTTCGGTCCGTTCCTTGCGGTATGTCATTTATCCTATCCAAGTATTGGCCAAAAGTTGTAAGCCTGTTCCCGTCATGTTAATGGGTGCACTCATGGGTAAAAAGTATCCAGCTAAAAAGTATTTCAATGTAGCCCTGATTGTAGGTGGTGTAGCCTTGTTTATGGGTGGTGGTGAAGGTGGTGGTAAAAAACATCCTAAAACATCTGGAGATGGAGGTGATGGCAGTGGTGAAACAGAAACCGCATCACAATTATTTGGTATTTTATTATTATTTATATCCTTGTGCTTTGATGGTGGTACAGGTGCCTATGAAGACAAACTCATGTCCGTCCATTCCGTCCAGCCCTTCGATTTGATGTACAACATTCAATTGGGTAAAACTATATTGGCGGGCATTGGATTGTTGGTATTAAATCAAGTACATGTCTTTATTCAAATGTGTCAAGAAATGGGATTCTTGTTGGTGGCCCTAGGCTTTACAGGTGCCATGGGACAAGTGTTTATCTTTGTTACGATTGCCAAATTTGGAGCCCTTACATGTTCCATCATTGGCTTGAGTCGAAAGGTAACCACACTTGTCGCAAGTATTTACTTTTTTGGACATTCCTTGAATGCTGTGCAATTTACAGGTTTAGCTATTAGTGTCACAGCCATGGTGTTGAACTTTTTAGGTAAAAAGAAAGGTGGTGGTGGTCATGGCGGTCATGGTGGTTCTAGTTCTGGTGGTCATGGTGGACCTGCTGCACCATCTCCACCTGAAGAAATGGAAAAAATGTTACCTGATATCGATGAAGACGATGAACATGACGATGAGGAAGAAGGTCACCATAAGGCACCTTTTACGGATGAAAAAATAACACAAGAAGAAGATGGAGATGTTGAACTTGGTCCATTAAATCCACCATCACAGGTGGTCTAACAAAAAAATAAATTATAACAACAAGATTGAATACCAATTTCAAATTGTCTATTGTTCATCTAGATAGTTGAAAGATGGTTTTGTCTCTCCCTATCCTTGAAAACTTTGCATAGGACTACTCTCAAACTCTATCTTTTTCTTGTCGCTGTAGTTGGTACAAGGTAGGTTGTACAGATAATTTGTGAGACAAGCTGTGTTTTTTTTCGGCAGGAGGTTTCTTTGAAGCCCAAGACACCCATGCGCGCGCTTGACACGACGCCTTTGACCGCCGGTGGCGGGTTCGCATTTTTCTGCGCACAATATATGCGCATCATGCAAGAAACATGGTCGGCTCACGTCATTCATTCGTATTCCCCCAAATAACTCCATACTAACTAACTCTGTTCTAAACCTTATTGGGTTATAAGCCTATGCTATTTTCTAGTTTCTCGTTTCTGTTTGCGCGTCT
>WKLE02000282.1:0-11790 GCA_014885115.2 Asterionellopsis glacialis
TGGTGTTGTTGGATGGTGGATTTTTTATGCATCTACTTGGGATGGCTTTGATACTGAGAATTGTCTGTCGAGTACGAGACTGATATAGGCAACGCCGAAAGCGGGGGTGTTGTTGTTGCGGAAACTGCATGATTATTAAGGCCATATCCTTTCCCCCCTGGGTTTCTTGTGAAACACATCTGTATTAATGTATTTGTAGAAATGGATGGGTCTTGCAGTGGGTCGTATGTGTCTATATAGTACCAACAAATTGTGTTCAAGGTGTCTAAAAGTACTAAAGCATGGAAATATGTTGTAGAAGATTCTAAGTTTTAAATTTGCAATTGCATGAACTTTAATCATTAGCAAAGTTTACCTTAAATTTCAAGCAGTCTCAAAGGTTGCGACTATAATATAATTTGTTTCAAGGCGCGAGTATTCATCCAAGATTTATGCACAGTTGTCTAAAATTTTATGATGAAATTTGAAATATTTATTCACAAGAAAAACAGTTTTAGATAGCATTTCAACGTGCAGTAAACTAACAAGTTACAACCAAACCCCTTCGTCGGAGCTTTCGATAAGTCCAGACAAAGCTCACACGATCTACCGTTTGTACTAACTAAAGGGATTTTCAATACACACTCACTCAAATGGGCTATATATGTGCAGGGTTATGAATTTTGTATTCCAAACAAATGATTGAGTGTATCCAGACGAATCATAGGTCCATGACGAAGTGGTATAATTTCTTCTTATGTTCTTTAATCAATTATTTTTCCAAATTTCCTCCTTTGTTTGTCGTTGTACTAAATGAACATAAATAGAGAAGGGCGCTGCGGTGACTAAACTGCAGTATCTTGGATGGGAAGCCTGGTATGAGTATGATTATAATTGCTATAATTTTGATAACCATCTTCAGGACCTTCCTTCTTTGCTAGAAGTCCAGGTTCAATTGGGTTCATATCCTCCTGAGACACCTCTATCACATTCTTTTGCTCCCAAGGCAACTCTTTCACATTCTTACGAAACACACCACTGTCTTTGAGTATAGGAGTATTCACAGCACCAGGACATGGAGCTGAAACACAGACCTTATGCCTAGGTTCATTGATAAATTGACAATAGCATACTTGGAAGTACTGTAGGCTGACACCCCCTCGGGACATGGAAAAAGTCCTAAAATTGATGCTGTGTTGACAATGTAGCCAAAATCTTGTTCCTTCATGATTGGATAAACGGCATGGACACCGTTTCAGACACCACGGATGTTAACGTCAAGTACATAATTAAAGACTTCAACCCCAATCTTTTCTATTGGGCCAATAACTGACATCCCATCGCTGTTGAACATTAAGTCAATGCGAGCATAACAGTTCTGTATATCAATTACCACCTTTTACACTTTATCGAAATTCCGGACATCAACTTCAAAGGCCTTTGCATCAGTGCCTTGGTTACGTACGATGACTGCGACTTCTTCAGCTTTAGATAACTGCCAATCCATGATTACCACTACATGGGCTCTATTGTCAGCAAGCTCTTCTACAAGAGCTCTACCAATCCTGATGCACCTCCAGTGACTATAGCAACAGCACCCTTATAGGTTCGAAGACATTGAACATGGTGCTTGCTCCTTCATCGTTCACAGCGATTATTGTTTCCCAGAGCCACGGTATTTTTAATGTACTGCATATTTTTTAGTTTGCTCGTGATCTCTGTGTCCTGACTGCATACTTGCAAGTAGTCTTGAATATGTGCTTACCCGGGAATATACTAAATACGTACATATCAATCCAATATGAATACTATGTTAGATAGACATTTGAAATTTAGAGATAAAAAAATGACTCATGGCGGCTCTACTCTAGAGTCTGGATTTGTAACTAATAGACCTCTCTCTCTCTCTCTCTCTCTAGAGAGAGAGAAAAGACAAGAATCGGTCCGAGATGAACGCGTAAGCGCAAGAAGTGAGGAAATGGATGTGTTTGGCGTTATTGCTCTGCGGTTCACAATGTTCAGATCTGTATGTTTATTCATTCTAGTATTACGCACACCATCATGAAACATGACGATCAATAGTACTTCACGTGGTCTTCCTCCTCCTCGGCAAACACGTTGTTTAGTTGAAATTGGCTTACTCATGTTGATGTACATGCTTTATCAAGCTCGTAGTATTACGGAAAGTAATTTGTCGATTCGGCGTGATGAATTCGAAGATGGTCTACAAAAAGTTCCTTACGGGAATCACAACCATCGCCACCCTTCTCTGAGGGGTGCTTCTTCCAGTTTTGCTCTAACTGCGGACGGAGGCTTGGCTAAAAAATGAAGTGTACCGCTCTAGCTCTTATTTCCTATACGATACTAGGACTACAGGAGAGAAAAACAATGGAAGGGTGACACCATCCAAATTCACTGTATATCAATTCACACTAAATTTTGAGGTATCCATTCAAAGGAAGCCATATAATTTAATTGACTTTGGATAAGAAAGTTGGCCGTTTCTGTAAAAGTCCAAATTAAAGGTCTAGAGCTTCGGTTTTCCAGGAAAACAATTCTCGGCGAATTCTAAAGGTTTGCAAAATAGAGTTTATATATTTTGTTTTCTTAAAAATCAAAATAAAGTCAAACAGCAGTATCTCTACTTTGTGACGTCCAATCATGTTGAAATTAAAAAAAAGATCTTTAAGAGTACACCCAGCATGAACTTGAATGAAATATTGTCAACAGTCAAGTTCCAACAGTTGACATTATTGGTCACCCCTTTCACAGATCAAGAGCAGTTCTACGGTAAAGAATCTACCATAAGGACTGAATGAGTTGTTACAGACTAAAATGTCATTGGAGCTGTCAAAAACGTATAAGCTTTATAAACGGACTTCTCTACAGTATTCAAGCCTTTACGTCCTAAGTTTTCAACTTTATTTTTTTATCCTTGACCTTGCAAGGTAATAATGATACGTCGAGTATGTCCACCACCCCATCCACCTTGATCTCTGTGTTCGTTCAGATAAATACCTTGCCAAGTTCCTAAAGCTAATCTTCCATTACGAATGGGAACATTTAGACTTGGACCCATGAGACTAGATTTGACGTGCCCAGGCATATCATCTTCACCTTCCATGGTATGATGAAAGGTTCCATCCTTAGTCCATGTGGCGGGGACAATTTTGTTCAAAGCAACTTCCATATCACGTCGTACGTCTGGATCTGCATTTTCATTAATAGTAAGACTTGCTGATGTATGTTGAATAAACAAGTTTGCCATACCCATTTTAATACCACCAATATCTTTACTAATAGCTTTATTGATTTCAGATGTAATCAAATGACATCCACGTGATGGTGCTGTAATGGAAATTTCGTGTTGGAACCAACGCATGCTCATCGTTTCAGAAGAAGCGGGGGACGATTCGAGACAAGATGAAGCTTTTGATGTCGTAGACGTTGCACTAACAAACGCGAAAGAGATAGCCGAGAGAGGCAAGAATGACAAGAAAACTAAGATACTAAAGCAGCGAGATACCATCCGATCCGTGAGGGAAGATCTGAGAAAGACACACTTGGTTCAGATTCTGAACGTTGATGGTGTCTCCACAAATGTCTGCGTGTGGCGTGGATGATGTCTGATGTTCGCTATGCGGCGGGTTCTCACAAAAGTTCTTTTTCGAACCCCCCCCAAAAGATACCGTCAATACTGGTCTTGCCGTCACACCACTCCCTGGTACATTGATCATGTAGTCTTCTACAACAGGAATAGTCCTCTACTTCTACATAGTCATAATCTTCTCAGTGCTGTAGACCGTACCATTAAAACTTTGGCATTGATGACGAGATCAAGGATTTTTGTACCCTCAATCTGTGTGCCATTACATTTCTCATGGTGCAACACAATTTAAAATTTAAAATGCAGTTGTTTATCATAACTTTATCAAAAGTGTATATACGTTCGGTGTACTTGCTGCACCAATGCCTGCATCGTATAGTAAAACCATTCTGACATATCTTGGAAGAATCTGTTGAAGATGTTTTATCGCCCATTTCCTCCTCTTCATACAGGTGCCTGTCTCTTGGTCCACCCCCTAAAAGAGGCAAACGATCTTTGCAACCAAGAATGCCCCCCAAAAGGATGGTTCCCAACACGGGAGAATACACGAACCATGTTAAAGCAAGCTCGACGCAATAGTCTACCAAAAAAGAAAATGATTTAGAAGCACCTTCTACACCATTCAAAGAAATGAGTTGATTATCAGGTGCGTTGGATAAATTATATTCGAAAATATTTGTTCTTGAAAATGTGATAAACATAATAGCCATTTGGATGATGGAAATCTTACGTACAGTCAGTACCTGGTAGGGTCAAATTTTGTACCAGTAAGGTATGTGAACTGTAACTGGTAGGTACAGGTAGGACCACCTTCAATATTTAATTTAATCTTCTAAAATCTGTCGTAAGCACGTTAAAAATGTATGACCTACCAAGGAGAGAGCAGGTAGTTATGTCATGAGAAGTTCATGATATCATACGAATCTATATATTTTTTGGAAATTAGTTTTTTGGTGCTTTGTTGTGAGTCATATTGTGTGCTGATAAAATGTTGCAATTGTTGGAGATACATTTTCTATTTTTATTCTGAGCGCACCAGGAGCTCGAGAAGATCACATGATCGATGTTGTTGTTGTTGTTGTTGTTGCTTATGGCCTCTCACGATGCATAATACTAACAAACTTTTCTAAATTTCCAAATTGATCCTATGTTTCGTTGAACAGATACCAAAATTAGGACTGAAAATCGAACTCTATAGAAATTTTACTTTATATATGCTATAAGTACTTTATTCGTAATAGTTTTACAGAAATCGATTGAAATGGTGCCAATTTTCGGATATTCAACTTCCACATGGCCTCTCGTGTTGAAATGTATCAATATAACACAATCTGATGGAAGCTCACTTCAACCTATCGACCTAAACTGCAGATCCTGTTTTATGAATGCCCTTCTATCACTTCGACCAGCTGTCATACAATCACGAAGACATTGCCTTTTTTACCCTGCTCGTAGATCGTAAACAAGAGAATACACACCCCTTGAAAAAGAAAAAAGAAAACTTTTTTCCAAAAGAACAGACAGAGATAAAATATGATGCCCCGGGCGTCAAAGGTTTCCTTGCGTGAAATACCTAGGCCACTCAACAAAAAGAAAGAAACGCTACAATATATCTCAATGACATGATATTATACTTTCTTCAGCAAAAAAGAAAACCATACAACAGAACAGTTCATGGTTAGAGTGATACACTGCAAGAACAAAACACCAACAAAATAGAATTGAAGTTGAAATTGTCCTTTCATCAAAGCACAGAAACAGAAACTATGGTGATGTAATCGTACCCATAAAGTTTCCCCGATAGCCCAATACGGCCCACTTCATCCAAAGAAAGAAAAACAATATCACTGTAGTGACATGGCCGAATGTCATTCAATCATGAAAGACTGTTTTTGTGCCGCTCTTCCAAACATCACGAATAGACGCTACCTACAACCGATCTCTGGAAAAAACGAAATCACACGGCAAGTTTCCCTGCTGCTCATTAACTGTGGCCTACTGAACCCGACGAAAGAAATTAAAAAGCATGGCAATATGTGTCAGAGTAGAAGATCTATATCTCAGTGACATGACATGACATGACATGCAATCTATATCTCAGTAATTTGTTCCTAAAAATAATTCTCCAATAGTTAGATAGATCATCCTAGTAACAGTGATACCTCTAGTATTAATAAGAATACACAATAATATTACAGATAGGAAAAGAAAGGTTTGCACAGTGAAGTATGTAATACAGAGACAAGGGCATGACCTTCTCAACACAAATAATGACCATTTTTCAAGTTCAAGTAGTGCACAAAGCAATCATTATTTGCCCCACCAGTACTGATAATTTTTTTCACTCTTTTCATGTTATACTTGAAGTTTAATAAGCTTTTCCGACTTGTAAAGAATGTTTGTGCACGTCTTGTACAGTATCTGTTCATAGACCCAACATACAAAATTCAGCCGCATATGTATTGCCGCGTAACATTGAAGTTGACACCATTGTCATTTTGTTTATCAAGTCTGTAGAAACACCTGGCATAAATATTCAGATTTAGCAGAGATATCAAGTACTTACTGTATAATATCTCTGCGCAAAATAAAACACGGAGATTCTTTAGGAAGAATAGGCAAGAATGATACGAACTGTTCGGTGTTGTATTTTTTTGTCCTGGCATTTGGCTCATCGTTTATGTTAACTTTGGGCATAAATCTTAGAATTTATGGTCTATCAAGTATCGTATATACTGTACGATGTCTTGATATCTACATCGTCTGGTTTCATGTACCTGGTACAGGTACTTGGTTAGACAGATAAAATAAACTTACGTGGCATGGGATTCCACTACCAGCACTAATTTGAATGAGTACCTTATATATCGAGCGAATATAATATTTTTACTAATCACTGACTCACCCGCAAAAGAATTCTACTTGTAATAGTTTCGGCTATGTTCAATATTACTATGAATATTCAATTATTAAAATTAAATAACATGGTAGTAAACATTATATATTGAAATGATCACTTCAAGTTAAAAATCCTCACCTAAGCCAGATTGGTTGAGATTGTTCAAAATCCCTATAATATTATTATAAATAATGGACGTTCGTCTAACTCCTTAAAGTTCAAGTTTGGTGTCTTCATGCCGACACAACGACACGCCATTTCAAAAAATAACCAATATTATAATATATTGTCTTTATTTGCGGTATAATAAATAGATCTTACTACTGTAAAAAGGACAGTTGATGTGACGTGGAACCAAAAGGACTGTACCTGGTATGATGATGAAGGCCCTAAAACGTAAAATAAGTAAGTCCTATCTTGAAGACGGAGAATTCCTTCATACAGTAAAAATCTATGTCTGCGATGCGTCTCTCAATGAGCTGGTATAGTAGCAATCTTAGTTCAGAAATCCTCACCTTTTATATAAATTATATTAAATAATACCATCTAATTAATTATGTATCGGGTAGCCTGGTAGTTTGTGATTAATCTTATTGCAAATGAAGGTTAGTTTACATTACATGAATCGTCAAGATGCAATCATAGAGATGATGTTGTAATCGATTATCACTGCAGCCCTATGACGTCAAGGTACATGCATGTTTCATGACTAATATGAGAAAATAAGGCAATTAACACTAGGACTACCTGTACAGTTACGTACATAGACTCATTCCGTGCGGTGATTCACAATCAGTATAATATGAAGAGAGTGTAACAGGACACCCCATCTTGAATACCGGGAGTCGGACAAACTCAGTGTCTATCTAAAGAATTGAAAGAAAAACAAATTGTTTTTTGTTTTTAGGGGTTGTCTTTATTCCCTCTGGGACTTCTGGAGTCCTAGCTAGTAGTCTTCTACTACATATGCTAGTCGTATTTAAAAAAAAAATACCTGTATTTTACCACGACAGAAGTAGAATCTTTCTCTCTGTATCAAAGCGAACTCATACCTTTCTGTTTTCTTGAAACCACTGTAGTCACTACTTGGTATGGATCTAATTGGATGTACGGGTACAATGTACAGTAAATGCGGGATATACTCTATTTCGGTGCGAAACAAGACAATACCCCCCCTTATTTCTTTCTGATGTCATCAAGACATATCACGACACAGATAATATTTCTACAGAGGAGAAAACTTCAAGTTTCAACCTAATATTTCAGATGTAATCAAGTCCAGAGCGGAATAAGTATTAATAACGCAAACGACATAGTATATGGCCATAATTTTCCCTCCTCGTTCTAGTGCACTCTCTGCCTTGTTATCTCTAGGCCAGCAATAAGATGAGTCCCCAATGCAGATATGAACCTCAACATGATTATGAAAAAATATGCCAAACAGCTGCCAAAATGGCTGAAAGAGTGGTACAAGATTTGGAATCTTATTCAAAAATCATGAAGAAAAGCCTTCGAAAAGAAACTTCAATACCACGATTTAATCGTAATGAATTAGTTGTTGGACAACTACTTGGTACAGGTGGATTCAATAGAGTATTTGCCCTTGATCAAGTAAATTGTTTCAATGGTGCCGGAGATTCATCACAAGACTGTGAATCTGAAAAGGCACGAGCAGCACTTGCGAAAGTGTGCAAAACCGAAAAGAAATACGCCATCAAGTACTTGCGAAGAGATATTATGAATGAATTAGAGGATCACTGCAATGGCGCCGCTGATTTAATGATTGAAACCAAGATTTTATCAAATTTGCCATTGCATCCAAACATCATTCAACTACATGGACTAGCGTCAGCGGGATATAATGGGTTTGCATCTGGTATTGAAGGGGGGTACTTTCTAATTGTCGACCGATTATCAACAACGCTATCGGATCGTCTTGATTTTTGGCGTAATACTAATGCTGATTTGATGGGACGCTTGGAACCTATTTGTGAATTGGCTTCCGCTATGGCGCATTTGCATAAATATGATATTGTATTCCGTGATCTAAAACCAGACAATGTTGGTTTTGACATGGACGGCAAAATACGGTTATTTGACTTTGGCTTAGCTAAGGAACTTAACCCTGAGGAAGCTACCACTGATGATACCTTTGATATGTCAGGTGAAACAGGATCAAGACGGTACATGGCACCTGAAGTTGCCCTAAACTTACCATACAATCTAAGTGCAGATGTGTATAGCTTCGGTATCCTAATGTGGCAAACATGTGCATTACTTGAACCCTTTGCAGGCATGACAATACAAGAACATTTGGATTTTGTTGCGCGGGGCGATGTACGTCCTGATCTAGATGAGACATGGCCTGAGAAAGTCACAAATATTCTAAAGTGGAGTTGGACAGGTAACTTATTTATCCGTCCACCCATGAAGGAAATAAATCGTGCTCTAAAAAGTTTACTCAAGAAGCGAAGATTATCAGAATCAAGAGCTGATTCACCAAACAATAATTTTAGTATTGCACCCACCAAGA
Source organism: Asterionellopsis glacialis (assembly GCA_014885115.2). Classification (NCBI taxonomy): domain Eukaryota; phylum Bacillariophyta; class Plagiogrammaphyceae; order Rhaphoneidales; family Asterionellopsidaceae; genus Asterionellopsis; species Asterionellopsis glacialis. The sequence goes on from WKLE02000282.1 coordinate 9,019, forward strand.
CCTTGGATACTGCAACTGAAACTACTTCAGTATTTGAAGCCTTACGAATTGATCGTGCAAGTCGTAAACACCATGGAATACAGGAAGGAAAGCCACCCTTGTCGCTAAAACAAGTAAAGAAAGCAGATATGAATGCATCGTATCAAGTAAAAAATATTTCAAGAATGATTTCAGAAGGACTTGCATTGAGTCAAGATGAAACTACACGGATCTAAAAGAGGTTTAAAACATTTTAAAAGTTCATAGATTTTGTTATAATATTATATAAGAGCTACATTGTTACTACTTGTACACTGAACCCATAGAAAAAATCACAAAGTGTTAACTTCTCTCGTGCTAAACTTTTCATGATCTCTGCTGGACTTGAGAGGTTGCTAGGTCCTAGCCAAAAATTCTCAAAAAAATCTGATTTCTAGTTTTGTATATTATACACTTTTGGTCTAAAGAGCTTGAGTCCTACTGTAAGGATAATTTTGAGCCTGCCTTCATCCTTATCTTTATGTGAGTCAAACTAAGAAATCTGGTAAAAAAAAGAATTGTAATGATCAATTTTCACTGGTTGTTTGTACAAGCCATTCTCGTCCTGAAATACCAGTACCAGGTGAAAGCTCTGGAACTTGGCCACCAGTCCTAGAGCTAGGACTTAGTACTAAAGGATTACATGTAGGTCCTAGGACTGCCGGTTAAGAAAGTTAAGATGACGATCTATAGGACCTAGGCTATCTTCTGCCAGTCTCGTAAGGATGCTTTTGGTTTCGCACTTCTCTGGTTGCGGAAGTTCATTTCTTGTTTTTCTGATCGGAGTTCGTGTCTGCGATCTTGTCTGGTCGTAAAAATTGGGTTACGAGGGTGTACCAGTCATGACATCCGGTACCGGTGTGTCTTCTATCTAGGACTAGACTAGTCTCTAGAGTAGAGAGGTATCTTCTCGTTGGTTTCGGTTATTTCTGACCTTCGGCGTAATGTACTGTACGAGTAGTCCTAGAACTATTTGGTAGGACTCGGACCTAAGTACGTCCTACCGTGCCAGGTACTGCGTTCACACCATACCAGGTACTCTAGAGAGAGTCGATTTTCAATGATGTGTTTCCGACAAAAAAAAATCTTGTGGAAGCCAAGAATGAGAAGAGAAAGCACTTTATTGTTTGACAGGTATTATTTAACCGGTGAAGGATCTTGTCGTTCATGATAGATTCGGTTCCCCGGTAAAATTTGGAAACAAGAACTACCGGTAATAAATAGAGGCAAGATCCTTACAGACAATAGTGTTAGGTTAATCCCCGAGGATTGGCTATTTTCATCGTGCCTAATGCCATTATGGAATGGGCGTGTACCAGGCAATGTGGATGTTGCCAGCTCATAAACCACAAACCATGTAAGTCACCCGGTGGTTTTCTCAGTGTTTAGCATTGCCTGCCTTTTTGGTAGGGTGATTTTGCTTGTGCCATTTAAAAAGTCCTCTTTTAACAAGTTGTCATGAGTCCTATTGTGTCCAACAGTTTTTGTCTTAAATTGTAGGACCTAGGACCTACCTACATCACGAGTAAGAATCTTAAGAGCATTGCAAGCCTCACTAATTTGCAATTTCAATTTTGTTTCCTTTCCATTATCCCCAAAGGACTTAATTAAATCATGAAGTTCTTTAATTTGTATTTGTGACATGGGTTTGGGTGTCAAAAGTATACCTTAATGAATTCGTCTAATATTTTTTGTAGACAGTCTTCTGTACTCTTTTAGTTCGAACCTTAGTAATTCAATACAATTTTTTCTCCACCTCATTCACACAGAACAGTAGGTCCTACCTTAAGACCTAGGCCAACCGCAGGACATACCAGGTACCAGGTAGTCCTACCGAATCAAGAGAATAATACTGGGGAGCACAAAAGATTTCTAATCTCATTCGAACGAGTCAAATAAAAAGCAGTTGGCACATGTCATGAGTGTTCGGGAAAGGGGGGTTCGAGAAATCTCACGTCGAAATCAAAATATTTCTGTTCATTTATATTTTAAAATTGACACAGATAGCGGATATTAGAAGTAATCAAACTCTAATTTAGAATTTACTGTCTAGTTTGCTTCCTTTTCAAAATAGCGCATCATTGTAACTGTTCCCTAACCCCTCGCATATCTAAATATCTTTTGTTCCATATCTGAAAGACATCACACACATCGCCATCATCTCTCTCTAAATCTGCGCTTGTTTTGTGTATGTGTCTACAATTGTTCGTCGGCAACTACGTGTGGAAGTGTGAGGATTAAAGAAAAAGTCCGGAACCAAGACAACCCGCGGTTTAGATCTTATTTCAATATTTTCAATCTAAAACACTCCTTGTTGTGTTTAGTTTGTAATTACAGGCAGTACAACCACATCATAATCGACAGACAATCCCGAAGAATCATGAAGTTCATTGCATTATCTGCCATCCTTTTCAAGTTGGTATCTTCTAGTACTGCGTTTGTTGTCCCAACCGCAAGAACTTTTGGTGTAGCTCAGAAGACGAGTCTTAATAATATGATATTAAAGGTGACCATCGAGGAAGAAGCAGTCGATTACGATGCTCCATTAGATCGATTGATGGCAGTTGGTGATATTGTCCCTCGCGGCGATGCTACATTATTAGATCACGAAATTATCGTAGATGACGAGCCTACAGTAGACTTTGACCCACTTCATGGAAATGGTGTCGTTTCCAAGCAAGGACACTCAAACGAGTTGACAGACTTTGATGCTCCCCTATACAAGGCCAAAGCTGCTGGTAACATTGTTTCGGC
>WKLE02000285.1:0-29827 GCA_014885115.2 Asterionellopsis glacialis
AGAAACATCAAAGACTGAAATAAATGTCACCAACAGCAACTTTGTACACCCGTTTGTTGCGGCTAATGAAAATCTGCAAGCAATCTATTCTGCAAATTCGACAAATGGTGGTGATCACAGTACAATGGAATTGAATGTTTCTGAAAATCCAGAATGTATACAAAGTTAAAACTAAAAGAAAGTATAATAATACGATTTAAAATGTTTTAAAAACATTTCAGCTATGCTCTCCACAACTTGAATTTGGTCCAAGTTTTGGAATGTTGTAAAAATATAGTTTCATCATGAAAATTATGTATGATATTATTATATGCAAACGCATTTACATTATTGTGCACGTTCCTTTTTTGTAGCACTTTTGAAGTTTCTTCATATCAATCCAGGGTTCCACACGTTTGGTTTTGGGATTCCATTGTTTCTTTTCTTGCTTTAACATGGCAGACACAGCTTTGCAGAATCCCTTCCAGTCGGCCTGGGCATCTGGAACACCATCAAAGGCTGATTGACCAAAAAGTAAAAAGAAAAAATCTCGTAATTCATCAACGGTCAATGCCCGTTCATCCAACAAATCAAAGAGACGATTATGATATCCCATTTCTCGGCATCTATGAAGGGCGAGTCCATAATTTAACCATGGATTTTTCTCATTCACTTCTGTCCCCTCCTCTACAAAGTCATCCAGAACCTCTAGGCTTAATTCTAATTGCGAATCCAAATCATTGTAAAAGTTCACAACATCATCTTCATCGGTACATAATCGAATTACCACCCACACGGGTAAACCCTCTAAACTCCGCAGGGCGGTGACAAATTCACGTTTTTGTGCTTCCGAACAAATACCACGATAATCTGTAGGTAATCCATCAGTTGCCAAAATAATAGCTACCTTGGTACCATCGCGACGTAAATCGTCCCACATGGATACCACATTTTCGCGTATTTCACGTACATGTTGCGCCAAGGGTGTGACACCACCGGGTGTCGTATTTTGCATACATTGCAAGGCCACAGTGACGTCTTCATCGATATATTCAGGACCACGTTCACAGACACTGAACTGTTGTGGACCATTCACAGCCCCAGGATCATTCAACATACGAAAGACCGTCGGTGCCTGAAGTAGGGCTGCCATTTGTGCATGATAATTTACAGTTTCTTGTATTTCTCTCCATCGGGTGCAATTCACAATCTTGACATTGTCGGAACGAGCTGTTTCCACAATCCGATGTCCATCATTTTGTGCCATGGAACCCGAGTTATCCACCACCCAAATGCGTAAGGGAAAGGCTGCATTGTTACGCGTCATGGCTTCTGCCAATCCCTTGGTAAAGCCCTGTTGCTGCATGGCCGTTATTTCAGCTCGACCCATCACTTTCGATTTTTGCTTGGGTAACATGACGCGACTGCTACGCCCTGTAGCACTTTGAGCTTCTGCCAAGGAAGGACGACCATCGCTAGCACCTGTGCGGGGAGCCGTAGCAGGCGGTGGTGCCATTGGGACAAAACCAGATGGAGCTGTTGTAGCATATGCTATAGGAATATCAGGATCAGCCATGGTGGCGGTAGTTCGTGTTGGGATAGGGGTGACACGTCTCGTAGCAGTCGTGTTACTGGGATTGATGAGGGGAGTTCTTCTTGTTGTCGTTTGCATGTGCAATGTTTTTGCTTCTGTCTTTTCTGTTCAGCTATTTCTTGTGAGTAGTCTAGTAGAATTTGCGCCAGCGTCCGTTGAGAACCACGAGATAGTGAATCTTCAGATAGTACCAGGTAAGTCCCGCAGACGTTAAAACATAACGTACCTGGTAAATAATGATAGTAAATACTCGCTGCAAGAGCTAGAAGTGTGTCCCACTTTGGGCATTCGTGGGATCTAGCCGACTCAACAGATTGAACAAAGTCAGTCTTGGTAGCACTCCCTAGAGCAAGATGAAACAGGGATCCCAAAAACACGAAAGATCAAGCCATGGTATTTGCAAATGCAGCACTGGATCTAACAGATGAGAAAATATTGCAGAGGTGACAACAAAAGAAGCCCCATTTATGTTATTATAATATAAAGCACAGTCTGCCTGTCCAGCTAATCTCTGTTGACATGGATCTAAAACTATTTCTTCTACTCAAGAAGTATTGGTGCGATAGATGATGAATTGAAAATGTGATAATGTGAATTACACCACCAAGACTAAATTTTCAAAATCAAGTTTTGCAGCTGCAAGAAAATTCCCAAAATGTACTGGTGGTGGCAGTGGCAATCAAGAGGAGGAGTTATAATACTGGCAGAACCTATATTTCACAGAATGTGCTAAATGAATAAACAATAAATGATGAAATGGATAGTAGATTGAATTGGTCATGAGCACAAGCAAAACCTCAAAACAATGTGGAGTCTATCATATAAGAGTAGGATTATCAATATTCAATAAGACAATCTTACCAACTATTACCATGCCAGTAATGGTGTAGGATATGGGTCCTTTTGGCAGAACATAAGAGTTACAAGAGTGGGTTATCAAGTAAAAAAATCCAGTTCAGAAGCAATATTTCACTAGAATTGCTTAGTTGATGAAATTAAAAAATGTAAACAAAAAGAATTATTAAACTGGGTAAAAATAGTGTTCTAATAATGGAATGAGTAGTGTTAAATTCTTTGTTTTAATAGATAACTTTGCATTATATTTTGAAATTGAGAACAAAGAATGCAACATTTATAATACATATAATGGCAACTTCCATTTAGTATGTGACAAAATAGCTTTTAAGATATCATCGTCTATATCTTTGAATTATGGAGTGCTGATGGTTCATCATCCCTGATCTGTACTTTTCCTCAATCAGCATTATTTTCATATTGATTTGAGTTGGGCATGATCATTGCTGACTGGGCTGAGAACAAACTGGGTCCTACTCAAAAAAGAAACAACAACAATATAGTCACAGCACATAAGGAAGAGTGGGTACAAGAAACTCACATTTTACAACTAAGAAGCCTGTCTTCCTCTTTTAAGACAAAGAAAAGAATAATACAGATAGTGCTTTAGTACCATAGGAACTGCATCACTCATGATATAACCTTCCTAAATTATGACACACCATTATTTCTTGCGCACAAAAGAATCAACAACATCAGTCATGATGTTGGGTTCTTGTTTTCGTCAAAAAAGTTATTGGGCAGAATAGAAGCTAAGATGACGTCATAATGACATCAGAATTCATTTCAGTAATCGAGTCGTAGCGGAACACTGCCTGCCCTTTCGGCGAGAAAAGGCGACGAAATTGAAGATCTCTGAAGATTTCGTATCGGCGCATGGTCAATGCTCGCATTGATCATACAACCCAACTCGTATTTACACCTTTACTTCATTCCTGCATCAACCCCTGGTGTTTCCTCCACAAGTAGTTCCTGAAATTCTGTCAAGAGTAATACGTTTAGTGCGATAGAAACAAATTAGCACAACAATGGTTAGCGACAACACTAAAATAGGCACAGGACTGCTTGTTCTGGGGAGCGTTTTCTTGTTCCTTGGCGTCCTCTTTATGTTCGATTCTGCCCTGCTAGCTTTGGGGGACATTCTTTTCCTCACAGGACTAACTTTGACTATTGGTGAGTATAGAAATGTCATTTCATTGAATGAATTGTTCGGTAATCTAGGCGTGGCGTTTTGATTCTAACTTTCCCACCATCTGTTTTTTCAATTCCTTCTTTCGCTTACAATATTCAGGCTTTTCACGGACTGTACGATTCTTTTCTAGACGAGATCGGCTTCGTGGTATTATTTCTTTCTTTGGAGGAATTTTTCTTGTCATGATACGATGGCCAGTTTTTGGTATGATTTGTCAGCTTTACGGTTTGGTTTATCTCTTTGGACAGTTCTTCCCTATTGCAGCAGCTTCCATGAAGGATACTCCTGTGATTGGAGATATTTTACGCATACCAGCTATTGAATCATTCTTTGCAAACTTTGGTGGTGGGGGTCAAAGTGCAAGGCGAGCCCCAGTATAAAAAAAGTCAACGAGCTTCATACAGATATCTTCATGGGCCACCTCTTTCTCTTTTGGCGTTAGATGAGTTAGTAGGTGGCACTGTTGAAACGGAGGTAACCAAGAAAGCAACAACAACAATTGGGTATAGGGGAAATTATCTGATAGGTCGTCTAGGTACCTGTATTATTTTGAATATCAACCTGTACGAAATCTGTCAACATATTACTTTAATCGTGCTTCTAAAAATGTTTTTAACAAATTCCAACAAGATATCTCTGACACTTTACTGGTCTTGAAAAACGAGTGCTTAACTTTATTTCATCATATTCGGATTTCCAAACATTGCGCAATAACCCTGTAATTTTACTGATTGCACAATAGTAATTAAATTGTGCACATCTCCAGCATCTATCTTGCATCTCTACAGTTCTTTATTTAAAACCAAACACCATCAATCACCGGTTTTCGGTAGCTTTTTGAAGTTGAACGCAAACATTTTTTAATTCTGTTTCTATACCTTCAAGTTGAGGACCAAGAAGCGTTACTGCTTCTTCTTTTTCAAACAAGAAAAACGAACCATTCGTTGAAGCAACCCAACAGCCTGACTCGTTGTTCGCACGTAACGATGTATCACTCTGCACGTCTTCCAATAATGCTTTCAGTTCTTGTCGCTTAACGGCAAGCTGTTCAAGATAAACTCTTTGGGCTTCAATCTCCGCTGCTTCCTTCTGTAGGGAAACGCTGGATACAGAAGATGCTGCCGTTGTTGTTCCGTCGCTTGCGTAATAAGCCATGGTCTGCTTGTAGTTCCGCCCTTCTTGTGATGTGTGGTTGTCTACCGTAGGACTAAAGACTAGAAAAGTAGGACCTCTCTAGTAGAGAGTACTAGCACTAGGGTTAACCCGGTCTTGCATGAAAGTACTGTCTGTCGGCGCACGAGCTCTAATGACTAGGACCAAATCTATCATCCTCTCTAGTCTAGTTCTAGATTCTAGAAAGAAAGAGGAATCATAGCTACAAACTCCCTTCTATATTTCATTAAGTTGGACCTAGGGTTACCCTAGACTAGAGAGGTCCTGGGACCTAGGACTAGTCTACTCGTAGAGGCGTCAAGTCCTAGAGAGTCCTCTCGAGAGAAGAGAGTCTCTACTAGAGATTACCAGGTAGTCCTACTAGACCAAGACTAGTCAAGAGAGACCTTCTAAAGAGACTACGAGTATTCCAGGTCTGTTGGAATTTTTTATTAATCACAATACAGGAAATGTATCAGAATCGAGCACGGAAAATAGAAAGTAATGCTTATTACCATATTCATGTGTTACACAGTAGTTAGAATATCAAATGACTTTTCACAGAGAGTAGTTCATGATCTAGAATTGATTCACAACTTAGAACTACTGCAATTACTGACTTGAAAAGCTTTAAATCCGCTTTAGCTTTGCTGCAAGCGCTCAATTAGTTCACTTTTCTTCCCAGACACCTTGAGACCTCGTTGACGAAGCATATCCTTAAGAACTGGGACTGTCATTTTTGAAAGATCACCGGAGCCAGACGAAGCACTTGAAGTAGATACTTTTTTAGAGGCAGTAGCTTTCTTTACAGAGGTTACTTCTTTCACCGCAATTTCAGCAGCTTCTTCCTTATAAGTAGGTGCCGATTTAGGACTATCATTGAGCTCAGCATCCAACGCTGTATCTAACGAAGAGAAAAAGTCATCAGAAGACAAATCAGCCGAAGAAGAAGTTGGGCTTTCGTTCAGTTCCGCATCTAAAGTTGAATCCAATGTATCAAAAAAGTCAGGAGTAGAGTCAATGTCTTTCCCCCCTCCACTACCACTTGAGGCCGAAGAAGGCTTCATTTCAGCCTCTAGCTTGGCAAAGAAGTCATCATCATCAGAACCAGATTCTGACGAACCTCCATCGTTGGAAAAGGCATCTCCCATCTCTGCTTCAAGTGCAGCAAAAAAGTCGTCGTCAACAGAATTCTGACTGCCACTGTTATCCGAGGAAAGTTCATCCACAAGCGATGCAAAGAAATCTTCATCATCCTTAGATTTTGGCTTTGATTTTGACGACTTGGTGGAGGCATTTTCTTTCTTTGAAGAAGTTTCATCAGATAAGTCATCCATAAGAGAAGCAAAGAATGCATCTTCATCGGGGGCTTTGCTGGATGACTTTTTTGGCGAAGAATCAGGTGTTACAAAGGCACTCCAATCATCATCACCACCAACAGCATTTTCCAACCGACGACTTTCTCCTCTACCACCATTTTTTGCCATTTTTCGTTCTTTCCTCTTTTGTCGTTGCGATGGAGGACGACCCCATTGACTATCTACATCTCCCAAGGCCCAATCATCATCACTACCCTGCCTTTCACTACCTCCCTTAAATTCCCATTCGTCATTCCAATCACCAGCACTTCCTTGGTCAGGACCACCGCCCTTTTTCTTGCGTTGATTTTCTTGGTACCATTTCCAATTTTTTTCTTCTTGTTCACGTTCACGGTCAGTACGTCCAAAGAAGTCACGCTTGAACCGATCTCCTCGATTGTCACGATCCATACGACGATTACGAGGTCCACGTGCACCCTTGACATTGTCCATTAAGTTAGATCTCATATTACCAGGTTGATTCCGAGTAGACCATTCACGGTCACCACCACGTCCTCCACCTCCCTGCTGAGGTCCATCAAAGTCTTGTTGTGTAATAGGTTGAGATGGTCCTGACAATCCCTTTAAAATCTCAGTGTTGGTAAGGACACGAACATCACCAGGATCTAACCATTCATCAAATTGACTGCCATAGGTGAAGAACCGAACCATAATTTTACCATCCTTGAGACGACGGACGATACCATCCTCACCAAAGAATTTATTTTTCTTAGTTACCTTGACCATATCTTCTACCTTTAATCCCAAGTATACCTTAAGATCTTCTTCATCAACTTGCCATTTACTTTTTTGTTTGGCATCATTTTCAGCTGAATCTACAATGACATCTTCATCCTCTTCATCATCGTCTTCTTCTTCAAATTCCATGTCTTCTAAACCAAAATTTTCAATTTCAAGTTCATTTAGGGCTTGAGGTGCTGGAGGTAGTTTCCTATATCCCTTACGGTTCACAGTCCCCATCCAAGATCTGCATAAATCTAAATTTTGAATAGCTTCATATACTTCAGGACACAAGCGCAATTTGGCAAAGACATAGCCTTGATACTTGACTTTGGTTTCTGTCACCATTCGATTGGCACCANNNNTACTTCTCTACATTGCCGTAACAGATCGATTTCTAATCCAGCAACACAATTTAATAAATACCAAAATGGTTCAGGATCTTCTTCAATTTCTAATCGATCCCATAATTTGTTTTCATACAAGGTTGTGGAAGTAGGAGACAATTGACGTGATTGGATCTTGTTGTAATGACTAGTAGGTAATGACGCTGATGATACTTTTCCATTGTTTGTCCCCCCAAAAGGGACAGGACTCACAAAAGCACTGATTCCTGTACTTTTACAAGTAAACCCTAAAAGGACTACTTGACAAAAACCTCGAAACATCTTTCGCACAAAAAGTACAGTTAAATAGTAGATATTTTTTTGGTTTCTTCTTCTTGTGCTATTTCGAAAGACTGTAAAGAGAGCACTCGACTAACTATACTACACTGTTTCAGAACACTCTTCCCTCTTACACACAACACACACGTCTAGCCCCAGCAAGTGAGTGAGTTGTGCTTTTCGTGATGTGTAGTGTTCCGTAACAAGTGATGGTTCTAGGCAGTTGTTCTGTATGTCGTGTGTTCTGTGAAACCAAAAAAAAACAACATCAGTACACAGATCACTCACAGCAACCCTTCGTACAGGTACCGGTACTTGTGTTGTGTTGTTTGTTGTGTGGTCTCGTTGTGCGTCACTTTTGTGCTCAGAACCCGTATGCGCGAATTCTCGTGATCAATCCAGGTTGGGAGCCCCCCTAAACCAGCACTCCTCAGCGTATACTTGACAAGATTTATGATGTTCGTGCTTATTGGGAAAGAAGCGTTTAGACAGACAGATGGAGGCATACAGTACACTTTATGCTAGCGCGAATCGAACACGGACACGATAACAAAGTTGCAAATACTGTACAGACAATTTCGAGGGGCGGCGGCAGGCAACCTCCTCATGATCATCATCAGACGATTTTTTTGGCGCGACAGCAAAATCTGAAATCTCTCGTGATTTCATTGGTCGCCGCCCCGGCCCAAACAATGACATGTTGTACATACCTGGTACAGGTACAAGGAGCAAGTGATATTGGGTACCTGGTATGGTACTTCCCCTGTACCTGTATAATTCCACGATAGATCCCAGAGAGCTCTCATTATTCTGTTCCCAGTTGGTTGAAAGGTTTTTAAATATAGGAATTAGTATGATATCACGTAGGATCTACGTCTTCGTTGAAACTATACCAAAATCCACGTTCCAGTGGCCCTCTCTTGGTTTAGGCAAGCCCTGTAAAAGAGTACCTGGTAAGTCATTTTCATTTTGGCTCGCCGGAGAGAACATAGCCCTTTGTGTAACTAGGACTACGGTAAATAGGAGAACGCCCCTTGTCTGGCTAGTTAAAACTGCATCACCCCGGAGGGAGGCTAGAGAGAGAGCTTTCTTTTTTTTGGCTCTCTTGTAACGTTCACGGCAGGAAACTTACATTCTGCTGATATCGCAGACTCCAGAAAACACTAGACGGAGAAGGTCAGCATTACAACGCTGTGAAGGGACAACAAGAGTGTATACAGTACATCTCTTGAGTAATCCTTCGTGTGGTGAGCGACCATAGAAAAGAGACTATTTTGTAGAAAGCCTGTGTTTCTAGACAAACGATTCGTTGCCATTCTACGACGCAACTTCTAGCTAGCTACGTTTAGAGAACTCGACGTGCCTGGGAAAATTTCTGTAGAAGCCTTGAATAAAGAGAGAGTGCAAAAGCAGTACCATGTCATATCGCGTTACAGCAGGGTCAGGAATTCCTTTAAATCCGTCTGTACAAATCTCATCTTCCAAGCAACTACAACAACCGCAGCAATATCTGCATCCGCAGCCACAGCCACAGCAGCAACCGCAGCCACAGCAGCAGCAGCAGCAGCCGCAGCCACAGCCACAGCAGCAACCGCAGCCACGTCCACAACCATCACAGAAATATCTGCAACCACAGCAGCAACGGCAACAAGAAGAAAAAAAGAAAGCACCAGCTCCACAAAAAACAGCCCGGCCAGAACAAAAACCACATCCCAAAAATAAACTGTCATGGCGTACAGCTATACCACCGAAACCGTACTCTCAATTAGATGGACCTGAGCATTTAATTGCTTCTGCCTTGCCGGATGGTTTTCCACCTGAATTGGCATTTCGCGCCATTGCGGCGTATTCCTTGTTGAGAACTCTCAGTACAGAGTTACGATTATCACCCTTTACGCCCAATGTCTTCTTGCGAGCCTTACTTTTGCCTTATCCCAATCGTCTCATGGGACAGATACATGTATGCTTGTTACGAACTCTATTCCCCTGTTTGGATGCTGGATACTCCTATAAAACACGTGGATTACGATCCATGTCCAAAAAACGTCGTGGTCTGAGTGGATACGAGACACATACACAAATACCCTTGAGAGCAGGTGATAATTTAACTTATTTGGATGGACTCACATGGCCCCTGTTCTATGATGATTATGTGCATTTAACTGCGGATGCCTTATGGAGTGCCATGAATGATACAGAACTTAATGTAGATATGCGGAATATAGCCTTGCGACCTACAGAAACACCACCACCAACGGCACCACCAACCATGATTCATCCCTTCATGCAGCAGCAGCAACAAATGCAACAGCAACAATATCTATCTCAACAGGTACAAAATAATACTCATAAACGACAATATGAAGAATCTTTAGAAGACAAGGTTGGGGAGAAAGAATCTTCTGCTGCTATTGCTGCTGCAGCTGCTACTGGACGTGGCGGTCGTCGAGGTAGAGCATTATTACCAACACGTCGTAATAAAACTCTTATACAAGCACAAGCTCAAACAAGTGTGACAAAGACAAAGAAAAAAACTTCAAAAAGTAGTACTACTAAAAAACGGAGAAGACGACGTCGTTTAAATGCAGATGATGATTCTGATAGCTCTGATTCAGATGATATGGATGATGGAGAAATTGAAGCTAAAGACGATGAAGACTTTTTCGAAACTGAAGATGATTATGACGACGACGACGATGAAGATTTTGTGGAAAGACCAGTGAAACGCAAACGCAAACGAGGAGGTGGTAGAGGATCATCATTGCCCATGGCATCGTCCTCAGCATTATCTAAGAAGTCAACAACGACGACAACAGCACCACGACTAGCGTCACCAACACCAGACACAAAAAAGGGAGGAGGGCAACCAAAACAAAGATTAACACCTGGGAGTCGTGTATTAGAAGTAAGTTCACCTGCAGGGGATCATGTTGTTGTTCAACAACAGATAGCGCCGAATATACCATCTAATACTACCTATATGTCATCATGGGGGAAGAATGGGAATATGCCGTCGATGCAACAACAACAACGTGTATTAGGACCCCATAATGGAAACCAAACAACACAACCACAATTATCGGTACCAACTGGGTTACCACTACCAACAACAACAACAACAATGCAACGCCAACAACAACAGCAAAGTCGAAAGGCTGGTATACCTGCCATATCATCAAAACAGTCACAATCACAACAGAAGCCATTATTACCTGGTAGTCGAGTGTTAGAAGTGATAAAAATTAGTCCAACAAATCTTCAACAGGTGGATTTTCCATCCGCTGCTGTTATACCAGAAAGGCAAGATCCATCTCAGGCATCTGCATTAAAAATGCCAACACCAGCAATAGTACCAGCAGCAACATCATCACCAACAACGAAGTCAACAATAACCGCACCTGTGCCAGCAAAACAACCACAAGAAAAGACCACTACTGCCACGAATGCACAGTCTAGCAATGGTTCCACTAAAAATACTACAATGCCAACGTCATCGGCTCAATCAATACCACCACTACCACAACAACAAAAAGCTCAAAACTCTGGTGCAGCAACAGAGCCTTCACCACCAAATGTAACAACCACAAATGCTGCAACAACAAATGCTACTTCCACTAAACTTCATAACCCACAGCAAAATCAAACTCATAGTAGCAGCAGTAGTAGAAATGATGCATCATCTAACATGGCTGAAAAAGTTAATAAAAATTCAATGCCATCACATGCAATACCATCGCCTTCAGTGGAACAACCGAAACCAATAGCATCGTCAGCGGCAACCCATGAAACAACACCAGTACAACCAACTCCTTTGCAACAGCAGTTGCACCAAAAAGTGCCTTCCCCACCTGCTAATGTTGCATCGCTTGAGAAAGGAAAATCTAACACTGATGATCAAAAAGAAAAAGAAAAGATAGGAGAAGGAGTACCACACGTATCACTAGGTAATGCCAAGAAGAACCAAGGGGAAGAACCTCCACGTAAGAAGAGATCAATGTTTAAGCTACCTACAAAGTCGTCTCGTCAGCAGCAGCAACAACATTATCAACGACAGAATGATAAAAAAGAACTTCATGCGAAGTTGTCGTCGTCGTCGTCCTCCTCCTCCTCGTCCTCCTCTTCATCATCTTTGCTACATTCCGCAACACAGCGTAGTGGTGGCCTTCATCAACCGTTAATGTCCCAAAACTTTCCCAAGCCTGCTATTCATACAAAAATCCCAAGTTCAAATAATACTTCTAATCCTACTGCTGGTGGTGGTAACGGTATTCAACAAACCAAAGGCGTAGCAATCTCTGCTGCTACTGCATCTAAGAAATCATCACCACCAAAAGTAAACACTCCATCCATACCATATTCAATGCAAAGGAAAGGGGGTCCATCAAGTCGGCCAATGTATGTCGCACGTCCATTGCCAAAGACGACCTATGCTGCACCCATTCCGAACATACCCAGACCAGTAGCTAGTCAGAATTACAATATGCCATTTTGGAACAATAATCCAAATACATCATCCTATGCAACCAATAATTATCAGCGTCCTCCAGCTTTTTGGGGATCATCAAATAGTGGTAGGGGTGAACTTGAGGTTAATTCTGATATTGCTGATATGCTTCAGATGTTTGTTGCTGGGACATATGTACCTCCAAAGAAAGCTTCAAAATCAAAAGGAAGTTCAAAGGCATCATCATCTAGCACCACTGGCACTACCACATCGTCTGTACAATTAGAATCAAACAATGTTACAGAAACAGGAAGCATACAAAGTAATAGAGACCCAGCTAACGTGTTTCCTTCGACTATACCTACCAGTTCGAATATTGCTTTACCGATAAATTCAACAAAGAACCAAGAAGGCTTGGAACAAGTTTCATCATCAAAAGGTATAGGACCGATGTTGAAACAGAGTGCTCCTACTGGGAATGAACAGGAGACTTTATTATCTATTTCGAAAACAGAAGCATCATCATCTAAGAGTCCGAATGACACGAGTACTTCTGCTGGTCCTTTCAATGTACAACAGGACAACATCAAGACGGAGAAAGGTCAAAATGCTGCTGATAACGAAGGCCCAATACAAATGGAATCATCTGGTACTATCAATTCGATGATGACTGCCAACGTAGATAGCAAAGGTGCATCTGTCAAAACGGAAGGAAACGATAGTTCATGTCGCGACCGTCAACATTTAGAAACTACCGAGGAGAATGAATCTGAAACGGGATCATTAAATGGAGACGAGAGCGTAGATGAAGAGGATGATGATGAAGCATGGCCACAATTTCAGCCCGTAGATTACCTGCGACGTGGTGTACCATATCATCGTCTGCCAATGGAACAGAAGTTAATTATGTTGGAATTTTTGCTAGACGAAATTCTGACAGTTGATTTCATCTCTGCCGAGTTTACGCGGCGGCGTATCTCTGTCGGATGCTATGATATTCCCTACGCAGCCCTGCCATCTGAAAAGGAATTGGAAACCTTGGAAAACGCGGATGAATGCGGAGTCTGTGGACTTGAAGGCGAATTACTATGTTGTGATGGCTGTATTGCTAGTTATCACCGAAAGTGCATTAATGTTGCTATGGGGAGAAACTTACCAGAAGGTAAATGGTTATGCCCAGATTGCAAAATTCTTGACCCGGCCAAATTCGGATCGTTGCGCGGAGGGAAAAAAGATACTGTGGACTGGTTTTATTTGAAAGACATCAAAGAAGCAACTCGAATGAAAGAGATAAGCCAGATGATGAGTGCTGGCACCCCACTCGTTAATCCCGGGAACCCTGGTAACTCACTACCATACAGTGCGGCACTTCAATACCCAGCTAATCCTTATCCAAACTTGATTGTACCTTCGGGATATCCCAATAGCTTGGCTGCTGGGATGCAAACGAGACAGTTTCCCTACCTACACGCAACTGGAAATTCACAAGGAACTGCCGTAATTCATAATGTAGGAATGCCAGAGAGTCATGCCCCGCAACCTTCAGTCGATGGAACAAATGGAAGCACTTCTCAATCTCTGAATGCCTCAGAAAGTGACCTCTCTAAGCAGACGAATAACACCACTGAACAAAATGTTGTTACAGGCGCAGAAAAATCGCCCCCTACGACTCATGATGAGTTTGAAGGAGTAGAATTGCTTGTAGTGCATGGGTTTATTTTTACGCGCAAGCGGGCAAAGAAAGAGGATAAGTCATATGCAGGTGATGCTAAGACGGATTTCTGCGTGAAAGATTTAGAGACTATGGGTTCATGTCTTGTACCCCTTTCACAGGATCAAACATTGAGCCTGCTGACTAAGATTGGTTCAAACATGTGCTCTAAATGGCCGCTAGCACAAATCCCGCGGAACCCACAAATCGTATGGAAGTCTCAGGAATTTATGACAGAGTCAACTTTTTATGAACAATACTTTCAAACAATAGATTCTTATGACCCTTCACAGTATCAAAATGTTTATCGAATGGCGCCTTTATTGGCAACTAAGAAGCAATGTCCTGGAGTCCAACTATCTTACTTGGTCAATTCGGAATACGAGACGGAGTGTGCTACGCCTAGTCTCTGTACGCTAGCAGCGACTCTGTCAAGGGACATGTCTTTTGATACTAGTCTCGCCAAGGAGTTGCGATTTAACACGCATCTTTACAATCCGTATCAACTATTTATTCGCTATATGATGAAGTTGGAAAGAAGTTTGAAAAACGCGTCACTTCTTCACGAGAAATGGGGTTTTAGAAACAAGGACTGTATACCAGACATGTGGCTGAAAAACGTAGAAAAGTGTCGATCCATCCGCCGCCTTGCCGTGCTACTTGTCAGATTGATTGATGCCACTAACTCGCGCGCATTCAATGAAGAATGGCACAAACTGCCGGGGACCAGCATAGGGAAAATTGAACAAGCTCCAGATCACCGCAATTATTTGCCATTACCGTCAGATTGGACACCCCAAGGCGAAATGAAGAAAAGAAAGTTACAACGAAGCTCTTATTCAAACATCAGGGGACTTTTTGTGTCTGATTCAGCTCAACTGGAAGGAGCGCTTGGAAAGTTCAAGTTTGCTGGCTCAAAATCTAATAGCTCAAGCCGGCGGAAGCGAAAACAGGGCATGGGCATTTTGCAGTTGAACGAAGTGGTACCTGCTCTCAAAGAAGAGACGAGACAGTACGAAAAGTGCACAACGGTACAACCGGCAAAGGATGCCAAAGCGAGTCAGGTGACTGAGTCAGAGAAAGACAAGGTTGTAGCTATGTCACCTTCTCGTTCTGTCACTTTAGTGGTGGACGTCAGACAGGAAGTTAAACACGTTCTCGAAAATTTGATTGATCGGGTGGTTGAATCAAACCACACCGAAGGCACTAAGTCCGAATGTACCATGAATAAGTCCGATTCTAAAGAGAAGAAGTCAACGAAAGGCGGAAAGAAATCTGAATCAAAAAGTGCCCCCACTAGACGATCGAGACGTTCAGGGAGACTCCAGAGAAAGAGTGATGTACACGGGCAAATCGGTTCACTAGTCTCAGGTGGCGTTGAAATACCTACTGGTTCTGAGTTAACAGGATTAAGCGGGGGAACTAGTGGAAGTTTGGGAATGGAATCACAAATTTCAGAGGAACGTGATAAGAAAATTTCTCAACTTGAGGAGCTCCTAAAGTCTCCTTTCGACAAAGACATTGACTGGCCAGTTGCCGGTAGGGCTCTTTTCGAGCCAGTAGGTTCGATATCGCCAAGAGAAATGAAGCGACTTGCAAGGAACGCTGGTTCCGTTGTCGCGCCATACCTTGTCTATAATAACGCTTATGAGGTTGGGCAGGCAGCTGTCTGCCATATCTGGAGGAAGAATACACTGGAATGCAAATCATTCGAGCAGCTCTTAATGCAAATCCGAATCCTTCAATCCCATATAAATCAATCAGTAAGTATTCAAAGGTTGCCGCGGTATATGATTTCTTCATACTTTCCTAACGATTTTCCTGTTGCCATTATTGCAAACAGTCGGTATGCGCCTTTGAGCATTTGGCACGTCGGAGTAGCAAAGTGGTAGCAAATTTACAAAAACACGTTCGATGCAGACTTCGAGATCTTGAAACCGGGACAACTCACTACTTCGTGGTGAACAATAGTAAACATCGCGGTTGTTGGGTAACCGAAGAGTCTGCAGATGCTTCCGCGCTTATAGGTGAATTATCGACTCGCCGAGATGCAGAGAAGAAGAAATTTGACGAGCGTGTAAAGGAAAAGGAGGAAAAGGCGAGAAAAGCAGCAGCGGCTCAAAAGGCAGAAATTATGAAAAGAAAGAGAGAAGCAGCTAAAGCTGCAGCCTTGGCAATGCCGCCTGTTATTACGCCGGCTAAAAATCGTTTGCAGGCAACCAACGCGATGGCGCCTCCAAGAAATGTTACAGGTAGTTTTTCGTCGAGTAATCTGCAATACAAAACTAAGAGCAATCACATGAAAGAATTGGAAAAAAGCATTGACATGGTTTTGAATCAACACAAACTGGAAATCGGAAGCTTGATTTCGAATAACAGGAATCGTAAGATCGATGCAGAAACTTTACAAAGTATGATGAAGAAATCGAGAGAAAATCACATGGTTCAACTGCAAAAGATTAGTAGTATTGGTGAAAAATTGGGATTTGGTTTGATCGGTGATAGAGATCTCCTACAAAAACTTATCAAAACTGAAATGGATGTCTTTGAGACAATCAAATCGAAGTCAACTGCGCAGAATAATTCACAGCGTGTTCAAACATCGACAGCTCAACAGAACAGCCATCTACAAATAACCCCACAACCGACTAACCTTACACAGAGATCTCCCCAACAAGCGCCTCTTCCACAGAGAGCTTCTCAACAAAGTTCTCAGCCACAGAGAGCTCCTCAACAAAGACCCCCGCCACAGAGAGTTCCCCAACAAAGACCTCAACCACAGATTGTACCTCAACAAAGACATCCTCCTCAGAGAGTACTTCAACAGAGATCTCCTCCACAGAGACCACGTGATAATGGTGCAAGTGCAATCCTTCGGGGCAGTGAATCGATCGACGGAGGTCATCGGTTGCAGCCGACAAGTTATAACCCGATGGGAGGAATCCAACAAATGCAACAAGAAAGTCATACTCAGAACTCATGGCAAGCAGGCACATTGCTTTCGTCGTTACAGTCAAATACTCCGGCTACTACACAACCAGCTGGTCCTGGGTCGAATATGACGGCTCATCTGCTTCAGGCCCTCCAAGCTCAGCAGCCTTCTACTTTGATTGGTAATAATTTTCAGTTAGGGCAATCGGGTGCATTGCAGTCAATGCAAACACAATATGGAAATCCATTGTCTTCGCTGCTTGTACAGTATCAAAGTAAGTAAAAGGGGCCGATTCTTCGAAATCATTTCCTGTAAAAAATATTCAGACTAATGATCATCATTTTGCCTTTGCCTTCTATCTGCTCTTAAGTGACGACTCCTGATCAGCAATCGGCTCCTCAAGCGTATAGTCCTTCTCCTGCAGCACAAGCGTATAGTCCTTCTCCTGCAACACCTTCAGCTCAGGTAGCGGGCTTGTTAAACCAGCTAACCCAGAAACCGACAGCTCAACAGTTCAGTCCATCTCCTGCAGCACAGTCAGCGCAAAACTTGGGCATGCTAAACCAATTAAACGGAAATAATACTGCGTATGATATCCAACAGCAGGCTCAATATGGCATGGGAACATCGCAACAGAATCCTTACCTTACCCAGCAGCTGCTTGCTCGACAAGGAATTCAGCATGGGAATTTACAGGGTAATCACCGAAATATCGCTCCGTCCCCTTCCCCGTTTGTAGGCAATAGTGTTAATAACTTAGGTATGCAGGTGCCGCCTTCTCAACATGGTGGAAACTCCCAAGATACAGGGGGGTTCATGGATTTGGAGCCTCGTCCTATCGAAGACATTCTTAACAATGGAACTAGACGATAGCCAGAATATTTCTCCTTGAACAATTGCTCTCAACTTTGAGCTTGGGTCTACCAGCATGAATAAAAATCATAAGAAAACTGGATTGAACATTATAGAATTGCTTTATACTAGTACTCTGTGTGAACTTTGATATTTGATTTTTTTCAAACCTAATCTTTACGGCATAAGTCTGCTAACGAGCGGAAACTCGAACTTCTCAGCTGATTGCATAGGCCAGGTATGGGGCTTATCTGTTCAAGATCCACCTTTTCAGAAACATTCTGAACGGCGAAAGTACGCCGTCGTGCCGCCAAATTTACCGCATACTCTTCAGCTTTGTTCATACAAGTGCTATTTAGCTTCTGGGATGACAACAAGATTCTCGGCAATTCAAGTTCCACTGGAATCAAGTTTTCTGCCAAATTCTGACGAGAGCTTGAATGCGGCGGAGAGGAACACCAAGTGTGCTCCAAGAGCTCCTTTGCTGATGCCCGCTTCACTGGATTAAGTGCTATAAGCATTGACAGCCATTCCTGCAAAAAGGCACACTCTACAGATCGCGGCAAAACTTTAGTCCATGATTTGGGAAGTGTTGGAGGGTACTTTACCTTATCAAAATCAGGCAAAGCTCGAGCTTCAGGCCAGTGTTCATCATTTGGTGTCCCCAGTACATTGAAAATACGCCCAAGTTGGTCCAGTGTATTCTTACCAGAAAAGAGAGGAATCCCTGATATCATTTCAGCCACTACAAGTCCAGCACTATAAATATCAACAGATGGATAATTTGCCAATCCACCCAATAAGACCTCAGGAGGGCGATAATATAATGTACACATTCCCTTTGATCCAGCGGCTCCAGCAACAGCAGTTGGTAGAGACTCTGATGCCGTGTCCTCCTTCAAAAGTGAGGGACATGGCTTGCTTAAACCAAAATCACAGAGCTGTATTCTACCTGAAGAAGTTATGAGGAAGTTACCAGGCTTTACGTCTCGATGTAATACTCCATTTGAATGGCAGTGGGACAGAGCAAGAATAATATCTTTTGCGACAGCCTTGATAATACCGAATGACAAGGCAGGGAGTACCATCCGCAACTGTCGGTCAAGCACCATTTGAAGATCAATTGGATGATATGGGAATGCTAAACATAGACCTCCTGGTATGGAATCCTTTTCTGACAAATATATACCAAGTAAAGGTATGATACATGGGTGGGGCTGCAACATTCGAAGTGCTAACAACTCGTTAAACACTTCTCGTTTAAGCTTACTCTCCGACGAAGACGAGGCAAGCCCGCCAGCATTACCCCAAGAGGAAGCAAAAGTATTTCCATTCGATATTGTTGCACGAGGGATTGTCTTAATTGCAGCCAAGTGCCATCCGCTACCACCGTCGGTGGATGTGTCAATAGCTATGGATATTTCTCCAAAGGCACCCCGAGCAAAGATTGCATTGCCTTGTTGAAAATTTATTTCATGTATCCGTTCTTTAGCATCAATAGTAAACCATTCTGCGACTAATGATTCATTGTAAGATCTTTGTCGTTTGTAAGGGGCATCCGCCATCTCGTCCATGTCATCTGAAAGGACACCAAAGATGTTCCTCCGCCTGATTTTTTTTTCAAATCGAAATTTGTCTTGTTCCACCCATGTACTGATTAGTGTCAGGGTTAATAAAAGACTGCTGACGCAAACATTCAGGTTAGGGTTAGGGTAAAATATCTGTACTGGAAAAACTATAAATCATCTATCTTCTTGTCCTTTAGATTCTTAGCAGGTGAGATAACTTTTCAAGCTTCAATTTCAAATTATTTCCTTTTTTCAGTCACAGAGGGGTCACTTTCAAATTCAGCCTCGAACGTTGCAAAAGTTAGAGGAAGCAGATGGAGAATCGATTAATTTTGGTTGACACAAACTTTCAGGCAGTTCGTTCATCTATCGTTGGTTGTCCTCATGGCAAGAACGACCATAGAAAGATTACAGCAATACTTCCGGTCTTCTCGTCACACTTCGTTTCACTTAGCAGCTGATGATATCACTAGTAAGTAATCCAGTTTGAAGTTACTGTAGCGTATTTCGGATTTGATTTGAAACCCGAAGATGCTTGTGAAAGGACAAGAGAAAACAAAATTAACGATTTTTTAACTTGTCATAATTAACTTATCAAATTGTTAGTATCATACTGTGCTTATTGTCAAATGGCGACTTTCTTCGCATGAAAATATGTCTATCACATTGCGATTACTAACTTCTGCGAAATGCACTAATGCAGCCGAGCAAGCAACAAGATTCGATGGTGTACTTTTCTACTTTTTTGTATAGCCAATTTCTCAGAAAGTATGTGATCATAATTTTCATTTTAAATTTCATGCGATGGGTCTTGCACTATATAGTCCAGCATATTTCACCTGATCTAGACTAATACTTTGAGCTTGAAGTTGCCTTCATCAGCTATACATCAGAGACTTTTTTTACTTTTTAGAATTCCTCCCGTCAGAGAAAAAGAGCCCAACTAAAACACAACTTGATAGTTCCCATTCGACTTCTTTATGAGAGTGCCCTGATCTCGAATTTCGTCTACAATTGAATGGAAATCGCCCAAATCACAATTGATCCTGTCTGCTATGCGGCGCAAGTCATCGATTGTACACTCAGTACCGTTTCCACCAAGTTTCTTCAATTCATTGGCAAAGGCTTTTTTCATTTTTCTCTTGCTAGTTCCTCCAGCACCTCCTCGTGACCGATCTAGAACTCCATTTTCATCCGCCTATCGCAAAAAGAAAAAACAAAACATTGTATGCCATGAGAACATGACATGTATTGCGAAAAAAAAATAGTCAATTTAAAAATTCGTATGCTACTCACATGAACTTGTTCGACAGATTGAGCCATAAGTTCTACAACATCAAGTGCATCTTCTTCGAGAACAAACTCTCTCAAGCAAGCTTTTGCTCGAGCTTGAGATAACCGAATAAGTGCCTCCAGTTGTCTTGTAGTAATTGGAACAGTATCTTGTGGTCGTGTCCCATCCTCAGGATACCTTTACAAATTAAAAGGCGATGCGAAAATATAAGTTACAAAATATCTCAACCTTACCAAAACTCGTTTTGAAAAAAAAGAAAGGAAAGACTTACCTTAGAGTCATAAAGTAGTCACGGAGAACAACAGCTGCCTCTTTCGTCAGTTTGGGTTTACAATATTCGCGCGCATAGGAAATGTAATCTCGAACAAGGTCTGCCGGCAGAGGATCTTTCTGAAAGTCAGCTACCCATGGGAGTCTGTTAAAAATGATATAACGTAGGAACAACAATATCAGATAATTTCTTACAGGTATAATAATAGTTACATAGGTTTACTGTACGTACCTGTCCCTCATGAGCATTCGATTCTCCGTTTTCGTGTCACTCATGTACTCTCGGTTAGTAGTTGCATTTTGGGATGAAGATGAAGCATTGACTGGATTCTTTGTTTTGGAACGATACAAATTCATGATATTACTCGAAACGAGACGATCCTGATTCCCATCTGCCCTATCTCGAAGGATAAAGACTAAATCAAAACGAGACAGAATGGGAGTTGCCATATTGAGATTCTCCGCCACAGTCTTGCCCATATTGTAACTGCCATGTTTCGGATTTGCTGCAGCAAGTACACTGCACCGAGCAGGTAAGGAGGCTACCACACCAGCTTTGGCGATGGATATTTGTTGTTGTTCCATGGCTTCCAATAATCCATCTTGATGAGACTTGGCCATTTTGTCAAACTCATCAATACAACAAACACCCTGATCCGCCAATACCAGTGCACCCGCTTCAATACCAACTTCACCTCCCGCTTCCTTGGTGAGGGACACCGTCAAACCCGTAGTGGATGCTGTATTACCACCAACATAGACACTTCGAGCTGCAATCTGACTTGCTGCAAGGAGCATTTGACTTTTCCCCATACCAGGATCACCGACAATAAGAATATGAGAATTGGAACGAATGGTGTTGCCTTTGTCCGCACCTTGAGTTGCCGGAGGAGTTCCTCCCAAAAGTCCCAGCAGTATCCCCGCTTTCACCATGTCGTGACCAATAATTGACGGACAAATAGACCTTACCAATAAATCAAACGGAAACGCTCGTCTCTCGGCAAAACCAAAGTAAAAATGATCCGCATGCATGAGGCTTGTAATGTTCTTCTTTTGCTCTTCCGTAAACGTAATACTCGAACCTTGTTTGGAGGTACCCCGTTGCTTTAAGTCTCTCCGTCGATTACTCTCGGACAAGGTGGCAACCGAGTGGGCTTTGAGGTAAAGTTTATACGTACTGGTTTCCTGTGCTTGTCTTCCAGTTTTACCAGCGGAAACGGCCGAATTAATCGCATCGACAATCCCCGACACGGACACTACATCTCCTGGACGGCACGAATCGACTAAATCATCCAACAATTCCACTTCAATTTGACGTGGAGTCCGACCTGCATGTTCAATACTCTCCTCTTGTGCTTCTTGGAGTCGAAGTTCTTGAGCATTCATGTACCGAGCCGTATTTCGAATTAGATGAAATGCCTTGGAGCGGCATTTAGAGGTAGTACACTTTGTTGGTACGGAATACTGTCCTCCCTCAAATACATGTGTGATA
The DNA here is from genome assembly GCA_014885115.2 of Asterionellopsis glacialis. Classification (NCBI taxonomy): domain Eukaryota; phylum Bacillariophyta; class Plagiogrammaphyceae; order Rhaphoneidales; family Asterionellopsidaceae; genus Asterionellopsis; species Asterionellopsis glacialis. Next base: position 22,100 of record WKLE02000285.1, read on the forward strand.
CCCGTAAACCCACATTTTTGACAGGAAAAGTCAGCTGTAACGACTCTCAAACGTTTCGGTCGAGCCTTGACGACGTGACCCTTGACGGTGATGAGCTTCTTCACCAAACTCGTTTTGATATTCGTCATGGTAACCTTGGGTTGAACATGTAGAAAGCGTCCTTTCAAATGACACGTGTCCAAGAATCGCTCTAGTCTGGAATAGGGTGATTGCTGCTGCTGCTGTTGTTGATGTGATGCTGCGATCTGCTGTGGCGTTGTGCTTCTCCACATGGTCGATATAGCCAATGCCAATGCCGTACCAACCGCAGGGACGGCCAATTCCGGTTTAAAATGTAAAAAGGCACCAAATGAATTTTTCATATCATCATCAACAGGAATGCGTCCTCTCAATTCGAAATGATTGAGTTCCTCCACAAAACTTTCGTGAGGAATCGACAGGACTTGTTCTTGTGAGTGACTTAATCGAATCTCCCCTCCTGGTAAAATGACTAACCGTGTGTACGGTTCCATACATGTCAGATTGACATCCTTTTTCAAATACTGAACATTACTCTGCAGTGAATTGGCGGGTCTCGTGCGTGTTCGATGATATCGTGCCTGCTGAAGTATCGCCAGAAAAAAGGCATGCAATCGTGCCACTATATTGAGTGTGTTTGGATCGATGGCATTCACACCACCTCTGCCAGTGCGAGGAGTTGGTGCTTTCGACGAAGAGTCAAATCCTTTAGGAGTTGTTTGTGTTGTCCACAAACGTAATAGATCTCCCTTTTGTGCGGCAGTAAGCTCAGGAGACGGTGCCATGACGTCTTATTGCTTGTTTTTGTTGACCATTCCGCTATGGTCTGCCATCGAAAACAGACACTCCAACAGAAGAAGAAATAAAACCAGGTCCAACCGGTATTTCTGTGTTCCGTTGGGCGGCAGGGTCGGAGGGATTTTCAAAAAATTTGGCGCGCAACACGAACTAATAACAACTTTTGTAGTACCAGGTACCACGTACATTGTATTTGTTGAGAGGACAGAGGACTGAAAGTTGGTGGAGACAAGTGTCTTATCCCCTAGAGAGAGGGTATTGTTTGTACCTAGAGTATCAAATGTAGAAGTAACTTGTAACTGTATGGTAACAGCCCGTAGCGTACCTGTACCTGGATATACGGTAGGACCGACTTGCCCAATCAACGTCATGATTCATTATAATATTATTATGTTTTGTTCCAAAGGTTCCTGTTAGATGCACACACATTTTATTTTACTAATTATAATAATATTTTACTTCCATAAGTTTTGAGAGCTGCTCAAAGTAATCCTTGGCTGCTTGGAGTTCAACGATGGCTTCATCCATGCTTCCGTCAGTGCTTCTTTGGTCGTTGGTATTTTCATTTTCTTGTGTCTGAGTTTGTCTCTTTGTAGATGGAAGCAGTTTCAAGGTCATGTCATCACCCCACATTTCAGAACAATAATCAATTAATTCGGGTGATGCCATGGCGAAGAACATAAAGCCAGCTGCAACTTTAACTAAATTGAGAAATGATGTCAAACTGTCAGCATACGTCTTGATGGAATCGCGCTTGGCATTTTTTTCTTGCAGGATTGCTGTTCTGTAGTCTTGAGTCTTTTGTAGGTAATCCACCCACTTTTGGACTTGCGAAAAATTTCGAAGTTTAGGAGACGATAAAGGCTCTACACGACTCTTTCGTAGCAGGACAACCAATTCATCCAACTTTTCCCTCATATTCGAAAAATCCACAGCCATGCTAACTGCAAAATCGATCTGAGTAATCCTTTGGATTTTAGCAGCAAGGAGTTGGAAATCTTTTTCCGTTGGTTTTTGAAATACCGACGACATGTCATGGATCACAAGAATTTTAATGCAATTTGCTTTGTTAATTTCGCGAAAGAGCAAATTCGCCATTTCGTACTTTTTGTTATCAATCCGTTCCATCTTGAATACAAATAATAAGGCTGAAATTTCTTGTTCTTTGATCGTATCAATACATTGATTATAATTTGCAATAGGGTTGTCTGGTTCTGTACTTGGAATACTGGGCGTATCGATGTACCTTCGATCACCTACTGTCTTGGTATGTATGCAGTGTGTACATGATTTGGTTCCGGGACTCGTTTCAAACAACGAGCTTTCCTCATTGGGGTTGTTTTGTGACAGGAATACATTCCCGATAGTGGATCGACCACATCCAGGTGGACCAATAGACATCAAAGAGACGACATCTTTGGAGTGAGATTGGGGCTCCTGCGTACATGGAACCGCCTTTTTTAACAATTTGTTGGTAATCATGTGTTGCTATCGTTTATCGTTTTTTGCTTTATCTTTCTTTTGTGGAAGTATTCCGGCGTCCCCCGTACAAGGAGCAATCGTGCGTTCATACATTCTTCGATGTTCATGCCATGACTGAGAACAGCTGAGAACTCATCTTCGGAAGTGGTTTATATACAGTATACAGTTCTATATATGTTTAAATAATCAACAAAGCATGTCTCGCTCAGTAGTCATGCTTAGCTACTGGACGGATCAAGCATACCAAAACTGAAACGGAAGAACTGACCTGCACATAAAACATCTTGCATACAAAAAATATCACGACGATACAAAAAATCAAAACCAAACGTCAACAAGAAGCATGACTGAAACTTCGGAAGAAAACATCGCCCTGATGGCGGTTGGTCCCACCGGCGTTGGAAAGTCCACCATTGGGAACATGTTCATGACAGGAAGTCACCAGGGAGACTTCGAAATGAGTCCAGGAGCCGAGTCTTGTACAAGCGAAGCAAAAACAATATCTTATTCCGGTCGGACTTTCACTGACGTTCCTGGTACACCCGATACACACCCCGAAAATACAGTGGATTATTATAACATTTGTATTGATGCCATTAAAGAGACTGAACTCTCAGCTTTATTGGTCGTATTCAAAATGGAGAGGATCGATACTAAGAAATACGAATTAGCGGAATTACTGTACAGAGAAATAAGCAGGGCAAATTGTATGAAGTTTCTCATCATTAACGATCACAATCATTACCCCTTTCAACAACCAAATCGGGGGGAATACGAAAAGCTTGCGGCTGAAATCATGAAATATACAAAAATCGACTTTGCCTTCTGTATTGCTATGAATGCTTCGAATATGGTGGAAGAAATTGAAAAATTAGTTGGATTCATAAAATCAACTCGAGTCCAACCAAAGACTTCTCCCACCTTGCGCAATTTTTGGGAATTAGGTGAATGGGTTAAAACAGTTTCTAACAAGAAGGAAATGCTGGACGAGACTATCAAGCTCAATAAGGTAAATGTTAGAAAGCGTCACTTCTACAACGCAACTCTAGATTTATTGGCAGCCGGTGGAGCAGCCTCTGCTCCCTTTGCCCTTGGAATTCCTGGGTTTGTGACTCTTGCCGCACTAGGTCTTAGGAGAAAATCTGTAAAGAAAATGGTGGCATTGAGGGATAGGATTAACTCTGATGAAGAGAAGGTAAAAAAAGAAGCACAAGAACTATATTGGTCAAAGAAATATTTTGAAGAACTTACAGAAGCTATTTCTCACAACTCTAGATGATAGAATATATAAACTGCCGCCTTTGAAATTAAATTTTACCATCATTGGTTAGAGAAAATGATCAAGGAAGACATTTTACAATTTGCTGTAGACACCCTCCGTACCTGCTACAGGTGGTCTAGAGAGAAACCACCTGGAGCCGTACTGGCGAAAATGAAGGAAGACACTTCATCACTTTTTTAGTAATCTTTACGTTGTTATAAAATGTATATATATAAAATAAAAAGTACAATTCATATCACTATTTAATTCCCTCGAAGTTACTTGGCTTATCATTTAAAATGATTTAAAGCATACAAAGCTAGAATGGGCTAAGATGGAAAAAGAATAGACGAGGAAACTATTTATAGTTTTGAATTGTACCGATTTGCGTTCTTGTTTCTCTATACTATTGTTTGGTACGCACCACCTGCTGGTGAATTAACTAGAACTGGTTCGAATGTTATAGACTCTGTTTCTGTACGCTGTTGCTGTGGTTGTGGTGGCGCTTGTTGTTGGGGCTGTCGTTGTTGATATCCTTGCTGAGATGTTGTATTGTGACCACTTAATGTTGTGCCTGTCGTAGGATCATCATAATTGTTCATTTCCATGCCATCAACAGCATCATACGCTCCTTGTTGCATAGAAAGCAATTCATCTTTGCCTACGATTAAAAGTAGAGCCATTGCCGCATTGAGCCAAAATAAAAGCCCTCCCCAAAACCAAAGGCCGGACATTGTACCTCTGTTATATTTACACCCACTGAATGACATGTACTCTTGATTGGCTTCACACTTGGACAAATGTCCATAATATACGGAAACGACAAAGGAAAGAATCGAGGCACCTACAGAAGTCCCCGCTGAGAGACCTATTGTAAAGTCGGATGGTGCCAAAGCTCGGAAACTAGGACCCGCATTTGAATTATTCAGAACAATCCAAATTAAAGAATTTTGTGAAATAAGTAGGTATGAAATAAACGATGTACTTATACCCATGTATGGTAAAGAACTCCCCCAAGATCTCATGAGAAAGAATGCATTACAAACAATCATAACCCAAACAATGTTTTGCATTAATTTTGGTATCGTATTGGCATGTTGAACTGCATACACAGCAGCCCATTCTGGAAGCCACGAGATGTACGCTTGCATATCGTTACGGTTCATTTTTCTTTTCGGTTCTTTTCGCAACGATCGTATTATATTTGTTGCAGCTTTTTAGTGAGGCGCTTTTTGTGGTCTAGACTCTTTCGGTCCTGATGCAGAATACTCCAACAATCAGTCACGACCGACAAAAGAGGACTACTTGGTTGATTTGCGTTCGTTGACACGTGATTGACGTCTCCAGCAACTATCTGTGAGCAAGATCTTTCCATTACTCCATCGCCAATATTTTTTTAGATCTCGTGCGATATCTTCTCACTTCTTGTAATCTCGAATTACAAGGTATCGTAGGATCTTGTGCTACAAGATAGAGGAGTGACTGGTCGTGGTCATACATCATCATGGGCATATCTTCGTTTTGATCGACTGGAAAAACGACTGGTATATGTCTACGTACGTACATGTTGAGTCTGTCCTTCTTTCTGGACATTTTCAACATCCCAAAGAACTGCGTAAAAAAAACCTCAAGTAGAAGCAGTAAAAAATGAACAAAATTCATCACGACGATGAAGAATCAAAATGAACGACAGGACACAAAGACACAGCAACAATCAACTGGCCATACATTGTAGATAGCTAAAAGGCAAGTACGCAAACCTATGTGACATTCCTGGAGAGCCTTGAAAAATGGTTTCTTGTGATTTTTAAATGAATCACTTAGCACGTAAAAACTGAAAAATGATGCTTTTTCGTGTTCTTCTATTTTTATTGTTTACCTTCTTTCTAAATCTTCACATTCAACAATCAACTATATCTAGCATTAAAGATAATCTCTAAATCATCTTAAACTGGCTCTATTTGATTGTTGAGTATATACATTGGTAGGTTGTTGATTTTCCATAGACAGCATGAGCCAGATACACAATCGTAGACTTTTGATACTCTATTTTCAACAAGTCACACCAGCTCCAATATTTCCAGTGTCACTATCTTTTCATTTGTAAATTCAACAATCAGCTTTAATAATTTTCAAAGAATAAGTAAGAAGAAACAAAAACTTCCACAGGTGGGAGACTCCGATGATTGATTGTTGCTGCTGTCGCTCTTGTAAAAAATATCTTTTAGTATAAAAATCCTACTCTACTACATGTAGGCATATGGTAGAACCCATATCCAATCCTGTCACTACAACTGTTGACATTATCCAAATAGATCCTAGAATCATAATTTTGGCTGATGAGTGGTTGTTGAGGAAGAGAGCCATTGCAGCTCCAGACCTGATGGAACAATTCCCAATTTCATTTGGGTCAAAATCAAAGGTGTGTTGGCCACCAAATATACAGCAAACATAATGGAGGAGGTTGTATGTAAATGCCTGGCTGCAGTTGCATTGTTCAGACTGGGGTATTTTGGCTGTAGTTTGGGACAGTTTTAACAATGCAATGGACAGCCCAAGCAAGACAGAGAAACAAATAAAATTACGCAGCAGTCGTTGTTGTCATTGTTGTTGTTGAAATTGCATCAATTAGTTTCAGTTCATGAAAGTTTATGTAAAGTAATTTCATTGTTTTCAGCATCATTATTTCCATTGGATGCCTTGACTGTTGATTTGGATTCATCATTGTGTGACTTGAATGATATGATGAATTATTATTTTCAAAATCATTCCATATGGTGGGGCATAGAAACCAATGACCAGTTATGTGTTGGGTGCGTGCATCCATTTTGTCACCATTCTTTTGATCTTTAAAGATTACAATGATGAATTCAACCTGATTTAGTAGTTGTTTGTCAAAATGTGGGATGATGTGATTGTGTTCATCTTGGAAGAAAGTGGTTGAGAGGTGGAGGATTTGAGTTTTTCCAGGACAGAAGGTTTGGACAAATTTGCAGGGCCTCATTGTGAAGAAGTAGGCACCTATAATGAGATCAACAGCATGATAATAAATGTTGGGGCAAGTTTGAGAGCTAGATAGTTTCCACAGCTTAAACAATAGTTTAGGTGTGATTGCTTTTTGACAATGTTCAGGTGGTACAATGAAGATGCTATATACCTTCCCACAATAAAAGAATATAGAAAGGAAAAATTCAACTGAACAGAATCCATAGGCAGCATACTACATGGCATATAAAAGTCAGCCTCCAGGTTGTAAGAGATTTCTACACAGATTTGTTAATGAGTGGTTACTTGTTCACTCATGCACCAAGCACTACTTGGATGAGACCACTGGAGTATGCACTAGCTGTACACAGCAAACCAAAACTCATGAACATCTATTTTGATGCACCAATATCTGCTGAAAAGAAACTCTTTGCCAACAGATTATTGGTTCTATGACAAGTCTGCACTAGTAACTGAACAGATCAAAGGAAATGTCCATCAAGTTATAGCATACTGTACAAATTTACAACAAGCTATCAAATCTAGTGAACTTAGCGATATGAACCCACTGGAAGCTAGATAAAGCTACAGTGAGAGTCCATAGCACTCACGATCAGCACATGCCAATATTCTTTATTATGTGTACTTCATCTCCTCAGGAGGTATCTCCCATGCAACATGAAATGTGCACAATTCCATTTTCTCAGATGGCACTAGGTAGTTAGTTAATGGAATTAAACAAATGATTACAAACAAATATTGGCTATACCTATTCTCAATAAAAAATAAAACCTGATGCTGAACCTGAGTTTTATCCTGGTGCTTCTGACCATCACTTCTACCAACCAGAAATGGTCAAACTTTTAGTAAGGGTAATATACTAATATGTTTTTATGTGAAACTGCAGGAGAGGCAGGTAATAGTGTCATGCCGTATAATTTTTGGAAAAAAACAGATTTTGAAGATTTTTGTTAAAATCAGAAAATATTTCAGTATTCAAATCACCTCTGCTACAGTTTCAGTCAATAAGCGAACTAAAATGGAACATGTGAGAGGACTTTCCTAATCTGTTTTCAACCCAGCAGGTAAATATTCGGTGCGCCTTCTGAGGGGTTTGGGATGGAAAACAAGAGAAATAAAAAAATATAAATCTAGAAATTTGTGTGGAGAACAAAAAAAAGTGG
>WKLE02000285.1:29884-43175 GCA_014885115.2 Asterionellopsis glacialis
GTGTGATTTACGGTCAATACGACCTTACCGAAGCGTAATCTAATAGATTCGTCTCTCTTGAGGACTATAGAGAGTGTGGATTGGAACGAGTGGCTGCAGCTTCGAGTTTTATTGGCGTCTTATTAATACCATCTTCATAATAACTCATGATTTCCTTTTTACGACCCGTAATTAATTGGTACATTTTATTATAGCACATCCTATCCTCTAAAAAAATATGGACAATACACAACCACCGTCACGAAAACGAGCCAGGACACGGCAAGATATTGTGGTAAGCGGACATGCTGCAGCAGCAGCTGCTGCGTGTAGTAACAGTGGTTCGACAACGAACGGAGTAACGAATGCTGTTCTACAACAAGATCCAGCATGTGTTAAAACCTTGAATGCACATTTAAATTGGGTTTCGTTGGTATCCGATATTGGCAAAAATCAAATTATATCAGGTTCCTATGATACATCTATTAAATTATGGGATTTGACATCTGGATCATGTATACGTACGTTTACAGGTCATACGGCCACTGTATTTTGCATTGCACCCGTGGGTGCGGGTATGAGTGGCCATAGTGATACTACTGATACGAAACATACAACAACCAAGTTTATATCTGGATCTGTCGATAATCATATTAAACTATGGGATTTGCAAACTGGACAATGTTTACGTACATTTCGTGGACATTTCGATTCTGTGGAGTCTGTGGCAGCTATTGACGAGGATAAATTTATATCTGGATCATCGGACAATACCATTAAATTATGGAATTGGGTTACAGGAGAATGTCTCCATACCTTTAAAGGATCCAGTGGTGCCGTCTGGGCTGTTGCCAAGGTAGGGAGTCACAATGGTGGTGGCCGTTGCACTATTGCCAATAGTAACGGATGTACCACTCATGATACTACGAACGAGAATGACACTTCTTCTCGTACAAATAGTAATAGTAACAGCAATTTTATTTCAGTTCATGATAAGGATATCAAACTGTGGAATTTATCTACCAAATCTGTCATACAAACCTACGATGGTCATGCCAAGGATGTATGGTCTATTGCTGTAGTAGATGATGGGACACAGTTTATATCTGCTTCCAGTGATGCAACAATTAAATTATGGGATATTGATAGTGGCGAATGTATCCGTACCTTTAAGGGACATTGTGGGAGTGTCGAATCTGTAGCTATTTCAGGAAACGATACCATTGTCTCGGGTTCTTGGGATCGTACGATTAAACTATGGAATATTCACACAGGTGAATGTATACATACCTATCATGGACATTCCAAACATGTTAGTTCGGTGGCTTGTGCTGTGCGTGATGAGATCTTTGTATCCAGTTCAAGTGATCTTACTATTAAAATATGGAAGATATACTCAAGCTAGTGTGTGGATGACATTATTTATATTTTAAAAAGTTGTTGTTGCGATATTTGATGCAGACGAAGAACAGCATTCACATGTCGTACTCAAAAGCATAAGAAAACAGACAAATAGCATTGCATAATGTCAATGAAAAAGTATGAATAACAGATTTTTTAAAACAATTAATGATGTGAATCTTCAGGTGCCACTCGGTTTTACATGTTTGTTCGAGAATGGATTCTGTGACACAAGACATGAACTTTTTTTAAATGATGAAATGATGGTCTGTCGTCATAAGGTGGTTTGATTTGAGTCCACTCAGCTGGTGTATAACATTACAATTCCGAATTCCGCTCCATTTTCAACCTCCTGCCGGTTCAGGCCCAAATTCCGGGCCAGAATAAAGCGGAGCAAAATGATGATTTCAAACAAAGTCACAGTGATGGTAGTGGAACATTGTCAACTTTTGAAAATGTAAACATGTATATTTTTCTCAAAATCTTGAAGTCGACGAACAGCAAAATGAAGATGCTACTAGCCAAAGTGGTAAACCAACATTGACGCAACTTGAAAAGCAAAGACACCATGATTTGCTGCAAGAAATCAAGGATGGAAAAAGAGTAGCTGCTGCGGCATCATTGCAACTAGCTATTTTTTAAAAGAAAGCGTGTTGTCAACATAAATATGATTTTGTAAGCTGGTCTACAGCTTTTCAGGAGAGGCGATGTCTGTTAAGATTAGGCAAATCTTTAACATCACCATCAAATAGTGCTACAAAAACACAGCAAATACCATTGAAGCTTCAGAGATAAAATCAATTATGTATACACAGTAGAATCGTCTGTTCGCTAACACATTCAATGTGACTAAAAACTGGTTAATCGCAAATTCTGGTGGTCAAGAAGCGTTCAAAATGCTCTTCAAAAGCTTGCTTTTAAAAATAGCCGATGAGCAACAAACTTCAAGATGCTACAATGCATTAAAGTAGTGCCCGGAATCTAGTGCCACATCATGTTGTGAGAAGAAAATGCACTGTACGCAGTCCAACGGCTATGATATACGTGGTATGATCTGTTCAACATTCCGATGGAAAAACAAATCTACAATGCAGTCTCATATTCAAGTACAGAATGTCAGTAGTGTTGAAAATGATTTGGGCCTTTTTGACATCCTTCAGAACAATGGGGAGAGATTTACGGACTCGAAGACTTGTACCATTCTTCAAATCATATGTCCAAAGTGCCCAGGAATCCTTTGCAAATTGATTCTAATTTTTCATCCTTCATAAGATTGTCGGCTGTAGCAAAGTCATCAGAAAGAGGAAAATCACCCCCCAGATATACGGAAACGATCACAGAACCAATTGTCACCTTAATCTGCAAATAGTTCTACATCCTGTATAGCATCTTCTATTGTACGGAAGATAAACCAATTTCAAAATCTTGTTATTCATTATTTTATACTTTTACAGTAAGTTCCTGATAAGTTCATATCAAAATGAAGGGAGTGCTCGTGGTAGCTTATTGTTCAGACATTGATTCCTACTTTAGAAGCCACAAGCTGGCACATGGTGCACTGTAACTTGGGTAACACAAACCAGATACAACAGTGGAGCAAAATAGTCGTACTTTATTGAAGTAGTAGAAATATCAGCAAATAATTTGCGGAGTTTGTTGCCGCCGAAAGTACTGGTAAACCACTTTTTTGGGGCTTTTTTCTCGCAAAGGTAATATACTCTTGACAAATACTCCAAGGCAGGTCAAGCCTTCTTCACCTCTCCACGTACCGACTTCAACATCATATCCAAAATAGTGCGTTAAACGATTCACATTATCTTTCCACCGTCCGTTGTTCAGTTCGGACTTTTTCTGTTGTAAGTAATCATCTCTGCCATAAACAATGTCTTTGTAAAGTTTATGCCCATCAAATGAAGTCTCTTTCAAAAAATATTCAATAATGGGACGTCCTTCTGAACTGAGATAATTTTTTTCATCTTTGTTGCAAACGTAGTTGTGAAGTTTGCCCATGTCACCTTCAAGCCCTTCTGGGCCACGAATGAATAGGATGAAGTCAGATCCAGAAAAAGAGTCTCCTCCTGGAACTTGCATATACCACGCTACAGCGTCTGGGTGCGCTCCCAATATAGACTGACAGATTTGAACTTGCATTAAGGTGCCCATTGTTCTCTTTATTTTATGTGTGTTTCGTAAGTATCGAGTTTGTTTTCTTTCCTTTGACGAAACTATGAGTTGTGTGTTTGTGCTCTTCAATATGCGTTCCGAAGATGACTTGATGGTTAGTCTTGTTTTGTGTATGACACGATGGAGTTGGAGTTCTTTTTCAAGGGATTCTCTAGAATTCAGTTTTTTGAACGTGAGTACCTGGTGGACTATCGATTGATCGTTGCTGTCGAACAAGTTCAACTTACGTGCTATTTTTCTGATACTAAATAAGTGCATATATTGAAGTCGTACGTTTTTTGCATAAAAAAAGTACCGACAGGAGAAAATTGACATTTTACATACTAAATTACTCAAGATATGTAGAATTTTCTTATGTAATATGATAGTATAATATTGAAGTTGCAGCTTAAAACCAAAAAAACAGGTATTACTAACATAAAAAATGATAAAGCATCATGATGTACATTAAATCCCAGTGAACTAAAAAAAAAGGTAGAAATATTGTTATATAAAATGAGCATATTGAGGTTTCACATTTTGCACATAATAAACTAGCCACAAAAGCGACAATTGATAAAATACAAAGTGTATTAAAAACGGAAAGTATACACCAAGTGCGACACTGATCTTGTTTTACCATCAGTACAGACAGTACAAGGTCTCTCTCTAGTAAGTACCAGGTGGGACTACCAGGTACTGTCACTCTAGAGGTAGAGATACCGGTAGAGAACGGAATCAATGCGTTCCTCTTGCCTTGTTGAAGTTTCAGAACTTTTATTTTTAGAAGCAAGATTTTGATTGGTTACAGTAAATCAGTATGCTGCACGAGTTCTGGATATGAAATGGTAACAATGTCTAAAAAAGAACAGAAAATGATATATTCAGTGAATGTCAGTAAATGAAGTTTAAAAATGTGAAGTACAGATAAGGCACCATCTTGAGCTTTAGTTGGTGCAAAATATTTTGGATTTAGATATGGAATTAGTTCCAACTGTCCTCCTCCCCCAAGGATCATAGTGCACCCTTAGATTTAGGTCTCTGCACAACAAGAATTGATGAAGTATTACAGGGAGTGCGTATAAATGTTCTCTGTGTGTTTCTTGTTGCCTGTCTGGTGAAATCTCAGGGTGAATCCATCAGGATGTTTTAACACCATTTATCAACAATGTAATCCAAGGAACTGAAGACAAGAAACAACCAAACATCTTGGATTTCTTCCAGGATTAGGTGAACCATTTTTTGACATCTGGTCCATAGAACCCCCTGTACAACAGATTTTAAAAAAATAATATCTGACAATCAATACAAACTGATAATATTATATACAGGGTGTGTACAAGTCATTTTTAACAGAACTTCTTAATAAATTTTTATTGAAAAAAATTGTCAGCATGCTCAAAAATCAGTCTGGATTTTTTGTCCAAAGTACATACTTAGTATGGTACACATAATTTGTCTGGTACAAAAAAAAATCAATATCAGAACAAAAATGAATTTTTCATACAAGTACATGCTTTTAGAAATTTTGGAAAATACTCCAAAATTTATTTAAGGTGGTAGATTGGCATATGGATGTCTAAGTAATTTCTATGCAATTTCTATAGGATTTTGTTTCCTACAGCCCAGATTTGCAAGAAGGAAAAATCTATGGAAGGTTACACAACAGATTCATCAAAAATTACTCTTTATAAGACTCACAAAAATGTCAATTTTGACACCTCAGACTTTCATTTTAACTAATTTGCTAAAGTAAGCCAATCTATCACCTTAACAAAATTGGAGATGTTTGCTAAAAAATTGGACCAACTACTTCATACAAAAATGAAAGACAAAATTCTTGGAAGAACCAAATAATGATTTAGAGTGGGAATGTACTAATTTAGGTAGAATTCTACATTAATGTGATAATGGCTGGCAGTGGGTGTCCCAACAGGATGCGTTTTGTCCTGGGGGCACCTTCAATTTGGTCCACCAGGCAGGGAAAGTTAGAAAAGAGGTGTCCTGCAGGACACCCGCTATCCTTGGGGGGGCGTCTTCTATTTTGCATTGATAATTTGCACCCTTAGGACCCAAATTAATCAAATTAATAAAAAAATATTGATTGATCATGAACAAATGATAATATGAACAAAGGACCCTTGAAAAAGTGTTCATATGAAAAAATGGCCAAATATTGATTGTCCATGAACAAAAATCTGTTCATGATCAATCAATTTGGGTCATGATGAAAAATGGAACATTCCACAAGATGTAGAAACCTACTTAAACTAGTACAAGTTATCCCTTCAGATTTCTGTTTACACCATCCAGCTCTTTTCTTTTTCTTGTTTTTCCTGCCCTGTGTACAGTACTACACATCAGAATTCTTTCAAAAGCAGTTTTGAACAAGCCCTCACTGATGCTGTTGGACCCCTTTGCTAAAGTTCATTGTTCTTGTAAACATCAGGCAAGTGTTGGTGTACTAGTGATGCTTCTTGCATTCTCTTTGTCATTGACAAGTCACCATGCCATTGAAAAAGTGTTCTTCTTGCTCTTTTCTTGATCTGTCTCAAAAAATTGAAGGAAAAAATACCATACAGTACAGTAAAAAAATATATGGGTATGACAATTTACGAAAGAAGGACAAAGACCAGACGGCCGCGGCGGCGTATACAATCAAAAGGTCGTGACCAATACCTGGTACATATTATTTGTTAACCTAGTCTAGGTAGCATGCCTGTCTTCCCCAAAGAGGTGTCCATGTGAACAATCAACTGCTCGTGAACAATCAATATTTTTTCGTTAATTCGGGTCCTTAGGGCAGGGGATAATCGAACTTATTGCAGTGCTGTCAGAGCCCTTCTCAGCAGTGACATTTAGGATACTGGTACTCTAGTTCCGCACGGTACCTCGTAGAGAACAGAACGAAGACCCGGCGCGGCCGGACAGATGGGCAGGAGGCAACAGAAAGATATTTTGTAACTATTAAAATACATACATACACATATATTAATATATAGCACTAGACGGACACGTAGGTCCAACTGGTAGCAAGTAAAGGGTACTGGTACCAGGTACGTGTTCCATCAAGCGCAGATATAGTTGAAAACGAAGATCTGAGGATGTCAAGTACCGGTACAATCGAGAAAATCAAAGAACGACGCGTCTTTTGACATGCCGATAATTTGCATCACAAAAAATTGTTTGAAAGTGCAACACAAACGACATAATATTTTCACACCAAAAAATATTGTGGAGTCAAACAGTCTTCGAGAAACACAAAAGGAACAGATATCATGAAGTTAGGTGTTGCTTTCATTACCGTCCTTGCATCTTTGGCATGCTCCACTACTAATACTGTTTCCGCTTTCGGTGTTGCTCCGCCAGCATCGACAGTGACGACGTTGCGAGGTCCTGCGCTGGTATCAAGATCAACCGAGTTATTCGATTCTTCACCAGATGGATCCTTCGCTGAAACAGCGCTTGGTATTTCGGAGGCTGCAGCATCCTTACGAGGAAAAATTGTTGTTGTCAAGTATGGAGGAAATGCCATGACATCTCCTGAACTTGCTCTTGGATTCTGTCAGGATGTTGCCGCCTTACAAAATTTGGGTATCCGTGTTGTTGTTGTTCACGGTAAGAATGTCTATTCATGATCTTGTGTGTCGCTTGAGACTATTTTTTCTATTGACTTGTTGCAAAATCCCAGTCGCTTACTCAAATGCTATGCATCATGAAATACTTGGCCCATTCAATTTTATACAGGTGGGGGTCCTCAAATTTCAAGCATGCTTGATAAAGTAGGTGTAGAATGCACTTGGGAAGGTGGAATGAGAGTTTCTTCTGAAGAAGTCGTTGATGTCGCAGAAATGGTCTTGTGTGGCAGTGTTAACAAGAAGATTTCTGCTGGTATTACAAGTGCAGGTGGCCATGCGATCGGGTTGTCAGGACGAGACGATTCACTTTTACAATGTACCAAGCAAATCAACAAGGATGGGTTGGACTTGGGTTTTGTAGGTCAAGTTGAGACTGTCAATACACAATTGTTACACAGTCTTCTTGACATTGGTATTACACCTGTGGTTTCACCCATTGGTACAGGTATTGGTGAAGAGACGAATGTTGCCTACAATGTCAACGCGGACGTGGCTGCTGGTCGTATCGCAGGAGAATTGAAGGCTTCTCGTGCTTTGTTCCTCACAGATATTGCAGGAGTCCTTGACAAAGAAATGGAGTTGATTGAAGAACTAAACATTGAACAAGTAAATGCTCTCATCGACGACGGTACCATATCAGGTGGTATGATTCCAAAGGTATCCTATGCGACTGATGCTGTCAAGCTTGGTGTCGAGTTTGCCTTTATCACTGATGGGAGAGTTCCTCATGCATTATTAAATGAAATTATTGGAACTGGTGGGGGAGGAACTCGTGTAGGCCTTTGATTAAAGATAACGAATACATCTAATTAGATAATGCATCTTTTATTTTATATTTGAAAACTTTTATTTTATGTTCAAAGAGGTCAGAGATCCAATTGTGTGAGTATTCAACTATCTCTCTAATTTTGTGGTCATTATGCTTATTTGTTTACAAACCAGTAGATTTTTTAAGCTTTCCTCTTCCTCACAACTTACATATAGGACTAGGTCACCTAGTCCTACAGCTAAATGGACAAAATATGCACGCAGAGAAACAACAACAAAACTTTCTCGATTTTGTTTAAAACAGATCTGTATGTCCTAGAGGACCTAGACTAGGTCCTCTAGTAGAGAATTCGGTCTGTAGATTTTGTAGGATACCACTTCTTATAGTGTATTCATTACGAAGAATTTACGAAAAGTTAAGGAGTGTATCAAAATCGTAAAAAATTCTTGTACTGGTTCTTGTACCTGAGTAGAAGTAGTCTCTCTAGTAGAGATCTAACTGGAACACCAAATTTCTTGGTACTGATGAGGAGATTTCAAAATCAAACGAACCCTGTCTGTCGCACGAGCTGCCATAAAAATTTCTGCAGTGCTCTTGTCAACAAGCAGAAACCATCACCAAAATAGAGGACAACGGACCGTTCTCAATCAACAAAATTTATTGAACGTCATGGCGTCACAACAGGGGATGACGGCTGCAACAGCAGCTCACCAACAGCAAAAGCTTCCCACTCTTACTTTTGTTGCATCCATGTCTGTGACTTACCGGAGACTTCTTGTTTTTTGTTGTGTTCCACCGTTCGTTGTTCTAACGGCTCCTTTATGTCTCACAGGAATTCTAAAATGTTTGAATGTGTTCACCCAGGGCCACGGTTTACTATTTTCTATTTTAGTGATCCTTCTTTTACATATCACTAGACGGTTGATTATGAAGTATGCTCCTACAAAAAGAAAGGCTGAAAGTGCATTGTCTCAAAGTCGACTCTGGTTGCCATTACTGAGCGCTGCCACCACCCAGGTTGCCATCAGATATGCCATTGCTCCCCTTGGTTCCATATTGGGTTACGAGAAATATTTGCAAATGACACCAAGCTTTCAACTTTCGACTATACTTCGCTTATCTACTGGCACACTTTTACTTGGTTTGGCAATCATACTCCGATATGTTGGTCCTGCTTCTGTGGGTACGTCTTTGTGCAACTAACCTATTTCACACAAAAACCTGAATTCCAAACGTGATCGATTTTAAATCTTTTTATTGTACGTCTCACACAAATCCATATCGGCGTTTCAATTTTTTTAATGTCATAGTTCGTTGTTCATCTGTGCCCTTGATATCTCATCCGATGACATCATCTATGCGATCTATTTGGGCTCGTTGTACCTCATTGGATGCTATTCTTGATATCATTGCGGGGCCAGATAATATCCATTCAGCGCAGGCCAAACAAAAGTTCCCCATCATTCATAATTGCGGTCGCAGATATCAGAGATGGACAAATCGAGCAGCAATAGGTCAAATATTATTGTCTGCTTTATTTGGAACATTTGTTGCTTATACAACCGTTCTTGGTTGGTATCACTCACCACACGACAGTCATGAGCATACAGAACCTTTCATCAAAACGGCCTTGGTTGCGACTTGTCTCTTGACCACCTTGTTCCATCTTTTCTGTACAGCGCTAGATGGAAAGTCGCATGAGCTTAACCCTCGACTCTATCACTGTAGAAATGTACAGGAATTTCTGTCATCGTTGAAACTAAGTCTCCGACCCGGAAACTTTGTCTCTTCCATACTACAAACCGTATTTGCTGTACCCCTCATCTCCATTGGCGCAATGTTTTGGGCAACAGACAAAAGTATAAGTGATACCCGCACTGGAGATTTAACAAGTTTAGGACTCGTCTGCGTTTCGACGACTCTGGTCATTACCATTATTTTGGCAGCGATTGATGAAGTCGCGAAGGTCGCACTTTGTGTCCAAGGCTTGAACTTGAAGAAACTCATGATAAAGATTTTGGGTGAATCCAATCCTGACTTATGCTTAGACCTCATGCTAAATAGCGTACTGCACGGAGATGCATTACTTGTTCGGAACATCTGGTCTCCCACAGAAAAGGCAGACAGAGACAATGAAGAAAGTCGAAGGAATGATTATTGTATCGATCAAATGGCCCATACGCTACTTCACAAGGGCGATGACAACGCTTTAAACATGGCAGGCCTAGAACAGGACATTTTGCGCTTTTTGGTTTTGGAATCTGTTGGAGGTGTTGGTGATAAGGCAAATGATGTCGAGGAATCCTTACTGGCAAAGGCTTCCTTGCGTCATATGGAATCTGTCAAGTTTTGGGTAGAACCTCCGACCAACAAATTGGTAAGAAGAGAGCCTGCTGTCATTCCTTTGGTTCGAGGTCTTTGTGCGTACGCTGGTGGTTTAGGCGAGGCATTGATCGCCTGTACTTCATCCAATATGGCTCCGAAGTCGCAGATGAGTTGGCAACAGCACGGGCCAAGTGCATCGCTGAACGACCGCACACCATATGCAACCTGGTCGCTTCCACCCGGTGCAACCAGCTGCGCCGAATACTCCATTCAAGGAGCTGCTCGGTGTGTAGTTCTGGATTTGGCATCTTCTGGAAAATTTATGGGTGACTGGAGGAATAGCAATTTGTGTTCAATGGTGCCCTCTGTCTTGCATTCTGCTTTTCGTTTATCGTGTGGTATTAAAAGCTACGCCCTATATCTACAGCGAAACCAATCATTGTCTGTTCGAGTCGAAGATAACTTAAACTGGATTGCCATTCATCGACCCGAATTGCGTCGACTTTTGTTGTCATGTGATGATGCAGCAATTATGATTCTACAATCTTTGAAATCTGTCGATGCTCTTCGCATTGTCGAATCACGTGTACAGAGTGGTTGTCGGGCATGGGTGCAACAGCTTCAATCACAACTGAACAGTAAGTGAGTTGAGCTTATTTAGTCCTGTCCTTGATAATAGACGCGCACACAGTAACAACACAAATCGAAGAATTGGCACAATCATTGTAAGCCTAAATTCAGTATTGAGTTTCACATTGTGAGACGATGTATTGTAATGCTAGAGTAGTAGACGTAAAATACTTGAAATAGACATACAATATTTATAAGTCTTCCTCTACTAATGATATCTAGATAATTTAACTATTACCTCTGAGAACGAATTCTTAGAATCATAGATACATTTCACACCAGAAACTTTTTAAGCTTTCATAGCAGCAATTGCTTCCTCCGTGCTGATAGGAATAGAGAACAATCCAAAGTTATTTAAGCTTTCATAGCTGCAACGACTTCCTCCGTGCTGGTAGGAATAGAGAACATTCCAAAGTTATGCTCAAAGGTTGCATCATGTCCTTCGATAGATGTGGCAGCACAAGCATCCTTTACAGTGTAAACCTTGTAACCGTTTTCGTAGGCACTACGCATGGAACTTTCAACACAGCAGTTGGTAAGGAAACCACACAAGACGATGTTTTTGACTCCCTTTTTATGAGCAAAAAGGCAATTGTGAGCAAAGAGAGAGAAAGAAAGCAAAATTGTCAGATATAAGTAAAACGTACAACCAAAATATGTATGAAATGCAGAATGATTTAAAATACTTTGTGCCATTTTGAAAGTTGAAACACAAATCTCTTACCTTTTGACGAAGAAGAAAGTCGAGGTTGGTAGATTTGAATCCACAAAGACCAGTCTTACCCTTGACGACAAATTCACCTTCATTGGGCTTCATAGATTCACAAATTTCGGCATTCCATGAACCCTGCAAAAAGGCTTCACCTTCCTTTACACCAGCAAGGATACCATATGGAAGATCAGAAATTTCATTGTGACCTTTTTCAAAGGAAATGGGACAATGGAAAATGGAAATTCCTGCATTGCGAGCTGCCTCGAGGACCTTGGGACCATTTTCCATGGTACCAACCTTGTCTAAGCAGGGCTTGACAGCATCGTAAAGCTTACCACCTTCGGTAGTGAATTCATTTTGGAATTCAATGAAAACAGCAGCAGTTTCCTTGGGATCGAGAGTGAATTCTGACATTTTGAGATTGCTTGTTGATGAGCTGGATTTAAGTTGTTGAAGATAAGAAGATGACGACGATGCGAATGCCGGAAATGCCGAGACAGTAGATGATGCAATAGCAAGAGAGGCGATTATCAGTTTGTTGATGGTGAGCATGTTTTCAATCGGATAACAGAACAAGGCGAGAGGAAGAGAAGCAAGCTGATAGCGATAGCGTTGACAAGCACGGTAGTGAAGCTCTAGAAACACGAAGAAAGATAGATTCAAAGAAAAATCTTTTACCTGGTGAATGACGAGGGGGAAAATCTCTTAATATATTTTTTATGGCAACTTGAAAGTACGCCCGTTTGCTACCAGGTTGGACCTTGCCTGGTATCGATCCGGAAGGAAAAGTACATACCTGTACCAGGTAGGAACTCTAGGACCCTAGAAGTCCTACCTGGTACAGGTACTGGTTACTGGCACTATTAGAAAATTAGAATCCTAAGTAGTTCGATGTAAGAACTACTCCGTACATTGTACCCGGGGTACAGGAACTTGTTACTGCGGCTCCTTTTGGACTAGATCATGCTTACAATGTCAGTCGTACCGTAGGTCCTACTCTCTAGGACCTACAGGTATCTTGATCATGGATCGCCATGGCTGGGTCGTCATTCGTCGAGTCATCAGTTACGTCGTCGAAGATGCAGAAAGAAAATCGCCGAACCGTTGGACGTTCTTCGTCATGGTACTATCATGTGGCAGCTTGTGTAAAAATACCTGGAACGTATATTTGCACCTGAAAGCTATACGCCAGTGGCCATACGTATACTTTCCTATACAGGAACTTAACTACCGATACCAGGTATACCTGTACAATACCAGGTACCTGGTACCGTAGAGTTCAAAGGTTTACCTTACTAATGTAGTTTTGCTGACGTGAGTAGCGTCGAAATTAAATTAAACCAAAATATCGTTTCAACATTGATACCCACATTAATCAATGATACTATATTTGTTATAACAAAATGAACTTGGAACAAGAAAGCCGGTTCTTCTTAGTTTGACATCCAATAAAATCAATATAATTTGCAACAAGTATAAATAGTATCCGTGACCACCTCACTTGACTGGTACTGTAATTTCGACATACCGTATCTGACACCCCGCACTACCTATACCTGGTACTTCTCTAGTCAATACCTGGTACCAGGTACCTTTTAAGGGGGTAGAACGTTTATTCATCGAGTTTTTTCACTCCTCGGCGAAAACACCCCCTTCGGAACAGATTTTCCGTGC
>WKLE02000286.1:0-17596 GCA_014885115.2 Asterionellopsis glacialis
CTTTCACGGTTCTTTTTATTACATACTTGTTTGGGTTGCTGTGGGTGTGTCTCGATCTCGATCTCGATTTCATCTTCCTGGTGGCCAGATTTGGCGCACTCGTGGCAAAATCTATCGCAATATTTTGCAAATTTTTTTTAAACATGCCCGCATCAAATTTCGAAATTTTGGAGTCGCATGATATAGCAAAAGTCTGTAGTCTCATGGACATCTCTGACTGCGGCGTTTTGGTTTCTCTTGTATCGAAGCATACGAATAACAATTTAGCGACTGGAGATAGTGAAGAAGAATATGATGTATCGCCTCCTACTCATCATCATAATCATCAGTATGAATCATACTACAACATTTCTTCCTGGTCTTCTAATGAAACTCGACAATCTTTTTCATCGCGACAAACAAAATGTAGTATGATGGATGCCATTGCATCTACAACTACTGTAGAGGGAGATGACAACAATGATAACCACAACAATAATAATGAGTCGTCGACTACGGATGCTGCTACTGCTGCTGCCGGAGTACTTCAAAGTCAAAGTTGTTTAGCAAGATTATCTTCACAGGATTGTGTTGCATTGATGCAAGATCCATTTGATTCTCATGTTTGTAAAATATTAGGAAATACATTGGTACATGAAACAACAACAACAACAACGAAGAATCAGGATCAAAAACAACAACAGCATCAGCACGTTGAAAAGGAGGGTACCCAATTATAATGGACATGGTAATGATCATCAACAAAAAGAAGAATCAAAGCCACAATAATCGCAGCAGCAACAAGAAGAAGTACCAATGAGACGAAGGACTCGACGTCGTGGTAGCTGTGTAACAACCATGTTACAACAAAAACCACCTGAATTTTCATCCGATAGTAATATTAGTACTAATCCTGAATATTTAGCACCACTTTACAAGCACCTAACTTTGCCTTCAAGGTTACCTCACGGAAATGAAATCCATCTGATTATTCAAAAGATACACTGGACTTGTCATCTATTAGACATATTATTAATGCTGCTGAATCGGTCGATGAACCAAGTATCCTTGCCTTTGAACGGGCCTTTCAACCATTTGGTTTACGAAAGGGTGTATTGTTCCCCACGTATGATTTACCAGAACATACTTTCTTTGTATGCTCGAGAGGTAAACAGCGGTTGACTGTTGGAAAAGAAGAAGATAGAAAAGTATTTCTGAAAGATGAAGCCACTGGTAATTCAACAACGACGCGTTTGGTTGGATGTGGCTATCCAGCACATCAAACAGTTGATGTAGGGATTGTGAATCCAGAGACGATGAAACAGGTTGCCGATGATGCAGTCGGAGAAATTTGGTTTCGATTACCAAGTAAGGCAGCAGGATACTTTGGTCAACCAGATGAAACAAAAACTGACTTTATAGCATTGCTGGACGATGACAATGAGGACGAAGGATTCTTACGGACAGCTGATTTAGGCTTTTTCACAAAAGCGAGCTTTTAATTTGTGGTCGTTTAAAAGATTTGATAATTGTGGGAGGTCGTAATTACTACCCACAAGATCTTGAATCTACTGCTGAAGCATCATCTGAATTGGTTCTTCCTGGCTGTTCGGCGGCATTCACTATTGATTCAACCCACGACGGAGGTGGAGAGGTTGCTTTCGTCATGGAATTGCGAGAGGTTCCCAAGGGGAAGGTACGTGCTGTTCATATAAGAGGTGTCACACAGTTTTGAAAACCGATTTTTAGGCGACGTTCGTCTCCCCTAAATGCATGTATTCACTTGATAGCTCACTTTTGGAAAATGGCTTTGATTGAAAATCACAGGACGTTTCGGAATTATGTGATCAATTAGCAAAAACAATTCGAACAGCTATCAATGCAGAGCTTTCTCTAAGCATGTCACAACTTTGTTAGTCTGACAAGTACACAGTTCAAGGGATTACTTGAAAGTTGTTACGGAACAAAATTGTCTGATGAATACTTGTTTCGAGAATTTCCCCGACCTTCCTGGTATCAAAAAACTCCCGCCTCAAATTGTCTCAGAAATGGAAGCCGCGCGGCGCCAAAATCTCAATACAAAAAATCTGTTTCCACTACAGTATTTGTTTCCAGAGAGCCACAAAATGCTAGTGTCAAAATCTATCTCTCATCAGGATTGTGGAAGCGGTGATACTATTATCATGCAGGATCGACAGCATGATTACAGAAAGGAAGACACGGCGCAAGCCAATCTGGGAGATGTTAGCAGTAGCGGAGGCGACGGGGACAACAATGACGATGGGGTCATTCCCGCCGCTACAGAATCATCGACAGGATCCGCCGAACGTGAAGTTCGCGAGGAGCGCGTTGCCCTCACTCGTGATGCTGCTAGTCGTCTCGAATCAATTTTGAATGACATGAAGAGCACAACAAATCGTTTACTGCGTGAAATTGATGTTTATACTCAAGCCGTCGAAGACGTGACCATCGACCATTTGCGTGTTCAAGCTAGTCAACAAAGAGAAGCTCAAAGACTCGAAGAGGTAGAACCAGATGTTGCTGGTGCTACCAGTCACTTCCCCATGAATGCGATGGCAATGATGGAAATGCAACCTACGAATGGTTTAGGAGAGGGTATGGTTGGTGACGGATCGAATTGATATTGGATGAATTGACTGCACTGTATTCCTTTGTGTGATGGAATACGACTCATGCACTTCTGTACGACCGGAACAATGCAAATACACACGTGGAAGAGGAAATGGCTAATTCTATCCCTAAAGTGCTCTTGTTAGGAATCAAAGTCGAAACATGTGTGGGTGACCAAGAATAGAGAGGTTTTACCTATAAAATAATCAGAAAGCAAAACAAAATCCGCACGCAAGGTTATACTTTGATTCATAATCATTTGCTATTTTTACATTACTTTTGCCTAGTACGATTCCAGAATGTAGATCACAGAAGTGAAAAATGAGGTGCGTAGGTTCTATTGGATGCGCTTTACTAGAGATTTGGTACAGTCAGTATTCAAAAGAATCATACAGAAGGTTCGCACGCGGATGTTTTAGTAGCGAATATTTTCCATGATGTACTGTAGCTTTATACAGACACAGAAAAGAATAAAAATTTACAGTTCTCCTTCCCGTAGCTTTTGTTCGAATTCATGTTCCCACCGATTCCAAATAAATCCAATTTGTTCCAATATATCAATTCTTTCCTTACTAAGTGAATTCTTGTTGTACAATTTTCGTTGGGAAGATACCCAATTGGCAAGTTTAGGATTCTCCTTGTAGGACACCGGCACTAAGCAATCACCATGAATTTGTTTGTATGATTTTAATTCCTTCACACGTTGGTCCCAAATTTGTTGACGACGTGATTTCCATTGAAATCCAATAGAATTTAAGGCATCAATTCGTTCTTTTGTGAGTGTTGACTTTTCACCATTCCTATAAGCATTATATTCATTCCGTTGGGCAATAATCCACCATCCCAATGATGATTTCGATGGAACCACAGAATTCGGTCCGTTTTCTTTAAAATACTGAACAAGTTCATCATATCGATTGGACCATGCCTTTTCAGCCGATGATGTCTTTGTTCTTTTTATCTTGGACGCATCCCAAATAAATCCCAAGCTATCAAGTGCATCAATTTTTTCCTGTGTCAACGAACTACTACTCTCGTTTTCTTTAAATTTACGATAATGTTGACGTTGTTTGTTCACCCAATTTCCAAGTGATGGATTCTCTTTATACCGCTTAGGAACTAAACAATTACCATGTACTTTCTTGTATTGTCTCAATTGATCGATGCGATCGAACCAAGAATAATTATTTTTCAGAAGAGGTTTTATTGTTTGTTGCTGTCGCCGTTGTTGTTGATTATGTCTATTTGCCGTTGTCGTCGTAGTTGATTTTGATGTCGTCGCCGTTGATGTTTCAGTACTGATTTTTTGCTCCTCAACAACAGTATCAGATTCTGTCGTTGCTGTCGAAAACAATCCAACCGATCTAATAGACACAAATTGTTTTCTTCTCGTAAGTTTCTTAGTCCACAAATCATTCAAACAATAATTGTTGTTGTCATTAACAAAGCTACGTATGGATGGGAAAAAATAGCACGAAAGAACAAATAATATTTGCCATGATAATGCTGTAGTCTTTGGCATCCTTCTTTGAGACATTGGAAGGGATATTTAACAATCACTAAAACTTCAATCTATTTACGAGGAAGTGGTCGTCGAACAAGAGACCCAAAGAGCAATGAAACTCGCAACATGCTCCCCCTGGATTTGCTGTGCGTTGTCCTGTTCCTTTCTCTCTGTCGCTCGCACTAGCTACGAATCTGTCACAGAAGATGATGTGTGAGCCAGGATTTGATGGATGTGGTTTCGTGCGTCATGGACCGCCAGACAGAAAAACAAGTCTGTACAGGCCGAGCGAGTATCCGCGGTTTTCCCGGTCTGGTTGTTGCTGGGAGGGGGTGCGTGGCGGACTGGATTGCTCCACCATGTGTAAAAGAGGAAGCAGTTAAAAGTTAACGGCTATTTTGCGAACTTTGGTTCAAATACAACGTAACCCTGCACATGATACTTAAAGGTACCTGTAAGTATACTGGAACCAGAGTAGGATCTACCACTAATTGAAACTCACGTACCAGGTATTTACCAGATTCCCAGAACACAGTGCCGAACCGGGAACGCTGTTGTTCGGCGGAAAAGGCAACTCGTTTCTGCACATGTTGTTCAATATTTGTAAGAATAAGGTACACTGTAGTCTACAGTGTATCCTGCATGCTGTTGGACAAAATCTTATTTAGAAACTTCGCCGACAGACTCACCTACCGGTACCAGCACCGTTACCTCTTGTCGACTCCAACAAATTAGAGTTGAAGCGTTTTCGAAACCCATAGGCATTGAGCTGCTCTATCTAGACTCCTAAAGTCCTCCGTTGATAGTCCAATCTTTAGATTTTGCACAAGAGAAAAAATGGCTTTATCACGTCTTCAAAAAGAACTTGCTGAAGTATCCAAGGATGACGAAACATCCGGCGTCAAGGCTGTGATGGCAGATGGGAAGAATCCTCGGCATTTAAAGGGAACAATAAAGGGTTCCGAAGGGACTCCCTACGAAGGTGGA
The DNA here is from genome assembly GCA_014885115.2 of Asterionellopsis glacialis. Classification (NCBI taxonomy): domain Eukaryota; phylum Bacillariophyta; class Plagiogrammaphyceae; order Rhaphoneidales; family Asterionellopsidaceae; genus Asterionellopsis; species Asterionellopsis glacialis. The sequence continues at coordinate 5,102 of WKLE02000286.1, forward strand.
TTATTCCACATCAACATTGATATCCCTAAACAATATCCATTTGAACCACCAAAAATGAAGTTTGATACAAAAATTTGGCATCCGAACATTAGTTCGCAGACTGGTGCAATTTGTTTGGTACGTTTTTGTTGAAAATGAGGTTGATGTTCCATGCGTTCCCCACCTGTGACGGATGCTGATCTACTGCCCCCTTCTTGCTTTCAACGTGGAAACCTCACGATGCATGTGTTTTATATTGTTTTGTTTGCCACACGCTCTTTTTGTCCACAGGATATTTTGAAAGATCAATGGAGTCCAGCATTAACGATTAAAACAGCATTGCTTTCTCTACAGGCATTGTTATGTTCACCTGAACCAGGTGATCCACAAGATGCACAAGTTGCCAAAATGTACCTCAATGATAGGCCAAAGTTTGATCAAACTGCTAAATTTTGGACAGAAACATACGCGAAGGAAGCCAGCAAAGATGAAATTATTGCACGGATTTGTGATATGGGTTTTGATAAGAAACGCGCCAAAAAAGCTTTGGAAAAACATTCTTGGGATGAAAGTGCTGCCGTGAATGATCTATTGGGATCACTATGATCATGATGTATCGATGATGATGAATGATGGCGATGTTTCTCAATATATTATTATTATTATACAACAATTTGTGACCGCTTTGGACGAAAATAATATGGTCTGCCAACAAAACACAAAATGAATTATTTTCGACGAGAGGATTAACCACAATTGTAAGAGAAATTTTTCAGTACGAAAAGTAGCGAGGTAGTTTAAATAACAGATAGTATTAATTATTATTCAAAAGTGATATAAAATGCAAGTTGATCCCAACAAGGACTACACGCAGATTCTTTCCCCAAGCACGAAACAAAAAACTACTGTCACTTGAGATTCTTTCTTGTTCTCTCAAACTTCTTGTCCATTTATGTTATAGCAACCATATCGTCTTCGACTTCAAAGTCATGCACAGAAACTGTGATTCGAAGGAAACGATTCTCCTTATCATTATCGTTGAATTCTTGACTTGTCGTATGCTGCCTTGCAGACCAGAAAAGTTTCATTCTGTCCTCAAGATCAGTAATGTCATCTTGAACATCACCGTCAGCAGTCCACGTTTCAATCTATTTTGTGGTATTGAGGTTTTACAGTTTTTAGAAATAGATTAAGAAATGAAAGTGAAAAAATGATCAGTGAGGAAGTGTTCAAATTCAAGAATTGTATTCGAGAGAATTCCTATTGACAATAGAAACAAAGGCCATTTGGGAGGAACACTTACCTCCCATTGCTCTTTTCGCAATCGTCTGAGATTTGAAAATTCACGTCGACAAAACGGACAATCCAAACGTTGATGAACCCATTTTTGTGCACAATCATCACAAAATCCATGCATACACGGAAGAACTACTTCTTGTGGACTACTCATGCATATTCGACATTCCTTGTCCAAAATCTCACAATCATCATGATTGGAGGAAGGAAAATTTATATCATTTCCATCTGTTTCTTCTTCTTTTTTGCCTTGTTGATCATCCTCATTATTATTATGATTTTCATCACCATTATTATCATGGTCTTCATTTATAGCTTCCCCCCCTTCTTCTTGTGCTGCTCGTATTGTTCCCTTGGATAATTGTGCTTGTTCTTGTACAGCTTTCAATTCTGATAGACGGCGGAGTAATACCATGTACGAACAAAAGTCATGCACTGACAAAGTGCAATGTACACACGTTCCACTCTCGTGATTTGATTCCACGGATATAAGGACATGGTCATTGTAGAATTCAGCAATTTCCATTGCAGTTTGACAAGGAAACTTTAAAACATGCGTCTGATTGACAGTCACAGCTACACCATTTTCCTTATTGTTTTGTTGGTGTTGATACATGGACGCCAACTTGTCCTTATCCAATGCACAACTTCGAATGAATGGTTTAAAGATAGCAATGGATTCCTTTGATTTACTCCAATCTGGAAGTACGACAGAAGAATTGTGTTGTGATGCAAGGAATAATCTTCCTGCTCTTGTTGTAGCCTCTTCCGTCCAATCAACAAGTTCATCTAAACTTCGTGGCATGCTGGTAGGTTCTGGAATCTTACCAGCAATCAGCATCCCAGCAAAGTCAAATAAGGAATTACTAACTGGGTTATTCGTCGTCGTCATTCGGGTAGCACGCAAAACATTCCCCATGCTTTTTCCTGTTGTATGATTTCTCTTCTGGAAGTCTGTCATTTACTGTCTGTACTCTATTAGAGACGCTTGCAGTACATTATCTATGAAACTTCAGCACAATTCAGAGAACTTTTATCTGAACTACACGATAAATGATATTGTACAACGAAAGATGTCTTGTTCAAATTCTTTTCAACTTTTGATTTATGGTACGTATAGGAATCAAAATGCTTGATCCCAATGATTTGGCGCGGTGGCTTTGGCCCCTGTAAACTTAACTTGAGTGCGGGTTCTGGCGCTGTTCTGTTGTTGACACTCTTTTTCGGATGCGCTTTTGTTCTTTTCGCGAGGAAAGAAAAAAATGCCACGTCTCGGCACGACTAGACATCTAAGATACCCATGGTGAGCATGAGCTTTCACGAGGAGTACCTGTACAAATGAAAAGACGAAAAAGTGCGTTAGCTTCCGGCGTTGTCTCTCATTGGTGCTTTTTGATTCGTTCGAGTTCATGTGTCTCATGATACTTCGTGACGCACATTCTAAGTCCTACGTTGATTGACGTACGATGGATAGATTTAGCTTACACACATTCTTGATGTTTCTGTCTGCTTGTCCGTATAACAGAGAGTTCTCATTTCAAACCACACTGAAAAAAGTTCCATCCAACACGGGCCAAAGCTCCCAGAAATGTCACAGCCGAAAAAAGCGAAAAGCACAAAACACCGACCGCCGATTGTATCTCAACCATCCAAAGGGATCGCTGTATCGAAAGGATCACCTTTAGTGATCTCATCATCACATTGCTTTATTCGCTGCACCCTTGGCTCTGTTCTACAACAAAGGCTGCATAAGAAGAACAGGAAAATATTTTCTGCTTGATTGAGAAGAACTCTTACACATCTTACAGCACAATAATTCACAATAGTTCGTTAGTATGGGTAAAGATAGAGACAAAGCAACAGTAGATCGAGTTTTTTCGGAGATTCGTGAAAAATTTCAGATTGAACCATTTCAATTTGATCCAATTCGTCATCCAATTTTGGCAAGAGCAGTTGCTAGTAGTGGGAACCCTACTAATTCATCATCATCAAATGGTGGTGTGACCCGCACCAATGATACCACTACTAATTCTGGTAGTGCCATTTCCTTGAGTCTTGGTAAATATCTTAATATTCTTGACCGAACATCATCTACAGCACAAGAAACATTGCAAGATGTATCATCCCTATCATCCAAATTTTCATTTACAGATCAAATCGAAAAAATGATTAGTGAATACTTGACTGCTACGATGGTTGGAGTTGCACTTGGATCAGCAGTTACTGCGGGTTTGGGAGCGGGTCTAATTGCAGCATCCAATATATTATCATCACCCAAGTATATGAAAAGTGTCTGCCAAATAATCTTCCGCAAATTTCGGAAAAAGACTACCGCAAAGCCTGTATTAGGAGACGATGATTTTACCGATGACAACCAAACTGATAGTCGAGTAGAAAACGTTGAAAGAATAAAACAAGGAACCAACATTTCATGCTTAGGAAGAAATGATGAAATTGGTAGTAAGATTTTTCTCTTGCGTGGGACTGTCCGAAGCGAATCACCATCACAGTCGGATAATTGCGGATATGATCAGTGTCAAGAATGTTTGGATCATGTGAGCGTACTCCTTGTAAAGCAGGGGCTAGGGTGGAAAGATGTACGACAAATAACTGCCTATCTGGTAGTTGATTGTTGTAATGCAGAGGACTTTCGAGACAGTTTGAAGCAATACCCTCTAGAAGTACAAAACACAATTGTGAACATTTTATTTGTGCAAAAGCTTGAATATGGGAACGTACAATTAGAAGTCCTAGCATGCAGTAGCCAATAGAAGAATAATTTTGAAGGCATGTCTAATCCAGTCTTAGTTTAGAGGATTTTCTTATTTTTAGTCAAAGGCGATTCTCGCATCGTCACGGATATTCTTCGTTCAGATACTAAGTCACAATTTTTAATCCCGTGGGAATAATCATATCGTGCCTTTCCCGTAAGAACCTGAAGTGTTCTTCGCTTCAACAAGACACGTTTTTCCTCTTGTTTATTCCCTTGATTAGTTTTCTCATTACGAAACGTCATATAACAATCACCGCCAATAGATAGATTTGCAATTGGCTCTTTTGATAACTGGCGATCATCTACATGATTTGTCAAATAATGTCCAGACCGTTGACGATAATCGATTGCATTTGCTTCATTTGGTACACATCCCTTCATAGGCTTTAGTGTTTGCAACTTTTCGACAAGAATACTTTGGAAAAAGTTCGGCAATGGATTTTCTGGAGCATGGACACGTCGATCTCGTAAATTGCAATGAACACCCCAACGTTTCACAAAATGTGGACCATTAAAATTAGACGATTTCCAAGGAAGGAATTCATCACGATGTTCTGGGCTTGCTCCATCTAATTCTTGGAGGATTTGTCTTTCTTCTGCCTCTGTTATAAAATCTTCAAATAGATAAAGACCTGGCAATGGTTCGGAGGAGTGTGGTAGTGTGCATTCACTTTCGTTTTTTTTCCACCATGGATCTATCACTGATGGTGTAGGACCACGGCTTTGGTTTGACTGTATTGGTAGTAGCGAGGATCTTTCATTGTTGATATTTTCTGAAGGATAGGGAGTGCCCGTAGTGTTGAAAGTTTTGTTGTTGATATTTTTGTCTTTATCAACTGTTTTCCTTTTCGGATTTTCACCTGTACATTCTTCTGCGTGTGCTAGCAACACATGAAGTGGAAGTCTCGCCCGACACATTGGACACTCTCCAAACCGCGACGAATCACCACCATCATTGGATGATCCTTTCTGTTGTTTCCAAAAACTGGTTCTTGACAAGGAAGATTTTGCCGAAGGTGCTCTTTGTCGTTTAGTCCCTGCCCTCGATTGTGAACTGCCGCGAAAGTAGTTCCCAAGACGTTGTTGCTTCGGTGCCATGTTTCTTTTTCATCGACCTTTCGTTTTTTTCAGTGTGTTGGGTGTTGCAGATCTGTTCTTCACTTTCTTTGCGAAGACAGAACAGATTCTCTAAATTTCAATTTCAAACGTTAATTTACCGTTAAACATTTTTTACAAAAAAGAAAATGTCTTCGACGAATGCATCTTTTCTCGAATTCACCACAACAAGAACCCACGAAGCGTCCGCGCAATGATGACGAACGACGATGATGGTCCTCTCACCAGCGATTCCCAGCATGCACTAGTGGTCGACCCAGATAATAATGCAGGAGATTTCCATACTATTAGCGAACGTGGCAGATTATCATACCTTAGATCTGCTGACTTCGTGGAATTGATTTCCTGCATCGTCTTCAGCGTTTTCCTCATGCTATTTTTTGAATTGGTTCCTTCTCTTCGAGAACGGCCAATCCCTGTACAAAATTTGGATGACGGCAATGTCGTAAACTTATCTCTTTCTGAAAATTTAAATGAAACTGTTTCTGGTACGTACTAGTAGACTACTGTACAGAAAGTGTCATCAACTTTCAAAGTAATTTCTGAATTCAACCCGTCTTACACTTTCGAACTTGTGTTCCACCCTCACCCTCAACATGGTTCACTAAACAGACCCCGTCCTAATTATACTTTGCGTCATTGCTCCGTTTATAATTCAATTGTGAGTTTCAAATAAATCTCACTGATTCGCTGGAGACATTGAAAAGAATTTGAGTTTTTTTCTTGCTCATTTAAATTTTTTTAATTTCATCTTTTTGCTGTGTTTAGAACATTAAGCAAAGTTATCCACATGGAAGGTGATGCACATGGAACTCTGTGTGTGTATTTCATTGCCTTTGGACTTACAGTTTCTATTACAGAAGCTATAAAAAATTATTGTGGGTATTTGCGTCCTGCATTCTATTCCATGTGTGAGCCTGACAATAATTATCAGGAATGTACTGGTTCCTCCGCTGAAGAATCTCGAAAATCCTTCCCCTCCGGTCATGCTAGTGTATCCTTCTGTGGAATGACTCTTTTTTCGTTGTACTTGCAACGAAGATTTGGATTATATAGCGTGATTTATGTGGAAGAAAATGAAAATGGTGACACAGTAATCAAATATCGAAAATCAAAGAGAATTGGGAGAGCATGCAGCATTTTAAGTGCAGCCCCATTGGTCCTTTCCCTCTGGATTGCTGTCAGTCGCGTCGCAGATAATGCACATTTCCCAGCAGATATTGTAGCAGGTTCGTTCCTAGGATTTTCTATTGCTTGGTTCAGTCACGGACTCTGGTTTCCTCCAACCTTGGCTATTAGATCATTTTAATGTAAAAAATTCCTATTTAAAAAATGCACCTACAGGTACTAGAAGGTTCTTAGACCTCTTCTACTGTAGCCTTCCAACAATTGGGTACCCCTTCCTTTCTTCAAAGGTCTTGATCCAGTCTTGCAAAACTTTCTTTTGCTTCTCTGGGAGATCATCAATGTTAGTATTTTCAGTATCTTCAGGATCAAAACTCATTTTCGCTAAAGCTCTCGAGGCATTCTTTCCTGCAAATCGGTTGTACGCACAATTTGGACCATAAAAAGTGACACCACCAAAGGAACAATCAAATACCTTATCACCTGCACCAACATAAATGGGAGCGGCAGCATATCCTTCAGGAACTTCTCCTGACCCATCATACCCAGCTAGTTCTTCTTTTGATAAAATTCTATCTGATGAAGGAAGTTTGTTGGCTGGGACGAGACGTCCCATGACGGGGTAACATCGGTAATGCGTAAACTTTTCAATCCAACCCTCAAGTTCCGATTTTTCACCAAAGTTCAATGTTTCACATCCCTCCATGTCATCCAAAAATTCTGCATCAAAACTCATCTTGGCTAACGCTACTCCACATTCATGACCAGCAAATTGTTCATAGGGACCATCTGGACCATAGAAATTACGACCTTCCGACACATCAAAGACAATACCATTCAGAGACAAATACACAGGTTTTGGTTCTTTCGTTTTTTCATCATTCTTCCCATCAAAGTATTTTAATTGTTCCGCTGTAAAATTTCTAGGTGGATCAGGTTCTTCTTCTTCCTCCTCCTCTTGTTGAGTTGCCCCATTTGGTTCTTGTGAGCTTTTATTGAGAAAATTGTGACCAATCATGACAACAATGATAATTAAAAGATACTGTAGATACAATCAAAGAAGAAATCCAGAAAGGCATATATAAGAAATAGAAAATGTAAGCTCGAGGGTTCGACATTTTGGGTGTAGAGGAGGGAAACGAGAATTGAAGCACAAAAAATAATGATACCCCTGCTGATATTTTTCTTCACCGTGCGTCCTCACTGGTGCAAGTAGAAAAGACATGTGCCATTGCAACAGCAAATTCAACTTACACCCAAAACTCCTTCAATACCTGTTACACTGTCGAGATAAGCTGATAGCTTTTCAACGATTTCTATCATTGTTCTAGAAACGTTCTACTCTTGGAGCGACAGCACCAATCGATCTTCAGCAGAGTGTGACGCATTCGACATGCAATCCATGTGGTATGGCAACAACCATTCATGCGGTCTACATACAGTACGGTACATACTGTAAAACTTCCGGAATAGAGGGAAACACAGCACGGAACACAAGGTACCGGTAGACTAGGTGGAAAACAGAGTCAGATAATGAGAAAGCAAGCCACGACAGATCGCCGGGTGGCGCACTGGTAATCATAATCTTTAACCCTTTTTATCCAGTTCAATCCACCCGACTGACAAGAAGTGACAAGCGACAATAAGAAGTAGTGACAGAAGTCTGACAAGGGTGATTGATTGAGACACTGCATGGTAAACCACAAATTCAAGACTCGTACTTGTCGCTCCATCTTGCACAAAATTAGATGATTTTGCTGTATCGCCTCTTATATGCCAACCTCTAAATATATTCAATTTTGTTACAGGCAAGGAACACAACAAAACAACTTTCTTTTTCCTATTTACAAAAAATGATTTGATGAATCAATGCAAAGAAAAGTAGGACAATGTTGAACTATAACTCATTTGTAGACTCTGAAATGGTTCTTCCATGAGTTTTCTCGGTAATAATGTTACTCTGTTTATGAGTGATTTAAAATTAATCTTTCAACAGATGAGTCTCTAAAACGATTAGTAGATACAGTGCACTCACACATCCTTTTCAATTTTTGTTCTACACAGAAAGTGTTCCTTTACTGCTAGCAGTTTTTCCTGCACGACGTGGATCAACCGCACTGCAAAAATACAAGGCTTTACCAAACGCCTTGGCTGTTGCCATTGCAGTTTCTTTAATAGTTGTACCCTTGGAATGTTCTACGACATGAACTGTCATTAGTGCATTCATAACCAAGGATTCTATTGCATGTTCCATCATTTCAACAGACCAACTTGTACCGCCACTACCCATGTCTTCCACATATTCTTCACCAGAACTACTCAACGATAAATTATGTGTCAAGCATGGACGATTTGATAAATCCATGGTAACTTCAACCTTGGCAGTCCCATCTGTAGCAGTCGAACACCACATACGATTCAAGCCCGCCTTGGTACCAAAGGCTTGATTCAATACTTGTCCCAAGGCAATACTAACATCTTCACTGGTATGATGATCATCCACCCATAAATCACCTTGACAATTCATTTCTAGTGACATTTGAGCATTGGTTACTAAATGTTGAAAGAATTCATTCAAGCATGATATACCAGTTTCAACTTTGGGTTGCTCCGCACCACCATCTAATGCCAACTCAACCAAGATGGATGTTTCCTTCGTTTTACGTTGAACTTTACCTGTACGACCTAATTCTAAACCTTGATTGTAACTTTCACTACCCTTACCCCACAGGGACTTCATGGTTTCATTAGTTTTATCCACATTGCTAGTAGTACTCCCATCCAACAAATTACGCAAGGCTCTTGAGAACGCTTTAAATGCCGATTCGACGATATGATGTCCATTATCACCACGTATTTTGATCAACGATACACCCAATCCTGATGATTTGGCAAATGCCGTAAAGAATGTTTCCACATGCTTGGTTTCCATTTGTCCAATTTTCAACCGTCCTTGATTTTTAGGAAATATACCATACGGTGCCAATTGAAAGTTGGATAATTCGCCTTCCTCATTACCTCCTCCTGCGGTTAAAATACATTCTACCAAGGCTTCATCTAATGGACAACAAAAACGACTTGTTGCTTCCGAAACTTTGGCTTGAATGACCTTTTTCATTTGTTCACCCAATGCTGTACCAACTTGTTCTTGTAATATACCTTGATCACATGATGCATGACGATTCACCTCGTCTCGTCCTGTTTCTACTTCGTTTTCGTCACCCAATAGCTGAGCAGTTACAGCTACACCAATTTGAGCATGAGAATTAAATTGATCCAACATGTGATCTAAAAATCCAATACCTGTTGAAATAGGATCCGAGGATCGTGCAAGATCAATGCATTCTACTTGAGTCAAGGAAAACATATTTTCGGGTAGAAGTGTGTCTTGATTTCTTTCTCGCCTTATTTTATTTCTCGTCTGTTCGAATGTCTTCTGTCTCCTTTGTTAGAGATTTTGATCTGAATTTACAATGAGGCGTTCCGTTCTGTAACACATTCCCTCTAGAGAGAGATTACTGTACTTTTTCTCCGTTGTTTGGCGTGTGAACGAACGAAAAACGATATCTGAGATCTGTGGGAGCCGTGTTGACACGTAGACAAGAGTAGCAGCGGACAGACATCCTAGAGGTACCTAAAAAGTTCTTCTTGTTGTTTTTGTGAAATTAATTGCAAGAAGATCACTACCACCAGGCAATACAACAGTCCTCCCATTTTGAACTAAGGGTTAGGGAGGATGAACGGCAGTTGGTGTTGTGATGCTTGATGATGTGGGTGCTAAGGGAGTAGTAGCGGCATTTGTCTTTGTTATCGGATTTGGTGTTGTTCTTGTTAACATTTTGTTGATTGTCAAGAATGACTCTACTGACGCACTTTTACCAATATAGAATTGTCACTATTTTTGTGATGTACCTTCACCTCTGTCTTCCTTGGCAACTGCTTGGTCCTTGAGTGACCAGTACCTGCCTTTTGGTATGACCCAATGCATGCTTTGCAAGGAAGGCCCATGGTGGCAATTCCTGTTTCTTGTTGCATACTTTATGTTGCGTTTTCTCTTGCCCAAAAATTGGGGGTGCAAAATTTCAATTTTTACTTTTGTACAATTTCTACCAGACGTGCTACAAGAGAAAAGAATGTGCTGGTGTGCATCCTGAGGTTTCATGTGTCACAATGACAAACTAAGATGCAGAGGAGTCACAATGTGTCACAAACTGTGTTGCACAATGCTCAAAACTGGCCGGGACAAATATGAGTGATACATGTGAATAGTATATGGTCAGATTCCTTGTTTTCTGTAGAATCTGACCATATGGTCTCAGTTGCATTGTTCATTAATGAATAAAAAGATAAGTGTACTGCAATATGTGATGTTTTGTCCAACTTTCAATATATTACAGTAGTAATTGCTTGTGGTTTGATTACTCCGACTGGACCTTTGTCACAGCATTGTACAGAGATGTGCCACCTATGGCTGGAACATCTCTACTTCCTCTGTTAAGCAATAATTTTCCACAGATTTATTACTAGCTTTGTGAATCTTGTGTAGAGCCCAGTACATATTGTATGGTATGGTACATAACAAAATAGAATCCATTTTGCACATGCAGGCTCCATAAAAAATATTTCAATTTTTTTGTTTCAACATGACAGGACAAAGTTGTCAGCAACGGTAACAGCAATGATATTGAAATCTCTTCTTTATTGATTGTTGAGAGATTCAATTCCATGGAAGAAATACAAATCATGCCCCCTCAAAACTGTGGTGATAGTGCTGCAGTGCTAAAAGCTCTGATTCAATCAGTGGGGGTACTGGTTGAGGTTGATCCTGAACATCAAAATGGAAGGCCTGACAGTGATGAAGGGAAAGCTTGGATGCAGAACTACAACCATGAGAATGGTAGGGGAACCATTTTGTACATTATTGACAGGTGTGTGTCTTTGGATATTGAGCCTGAATGGCTCCATCAAGCAAGTTTGATGACTTTTGTAAGAAGGAACACAAGAAACAATGAAAGTGATGGAAGCAGACCATCCATTTTGATACCAGCACACTAGGACAATTGTCTGAGCAGTCAGAGCAACAACAACAATGCCACCCTTTCCAGCCCACAGCACTTGGAAATTGTTAATGTCTTTGCCAAGTCAGGGCATTTGGATAGCTGAAGATACAGCCAACAAAAGTATCCATTGCTAAAATATTTACAAGACAAAAAAAGGTTGTCTTCATTTGAAAGAGGCACAATTTGCTAATCAACCAGACCTAAAGCAGAATTTGCAGTTGAAAACAACAGAGGAGCAGGAGCTGGTTGTACAAGCAAGAGCAATTATCACCTTGGTTCCAGAAGACAGGTGACTGAAAAGAAGTAGGCCAAATTTGGATCTTGCATTTGCTTTTGGAAAAACTCAGAAAACAATTCAGAATATTGATAAAAGGAGAGTGCTCAAACACAACAATAATCCCAAATGTCAGCAAAGGAGTGATACAGGGATCACCATATTCAATACAGTAAGAAAACAAGAGGCAATTTTCACTCCATTGCATTATTATAAAAAATAGAAATGATTGAATCAACCTGATGAAATTTTTGACAACAAAGAGTTGGCAACCCAGCTTTTTTTGTTGCTGGTTCAAGAACAGAGGCAATTTGAAGAAGGTTCCTGGTCATTCCTGGAACAATCTCCCTATCTTTCTTCAGAAATAGGAAACTTCCTGAGGAAAACTGAAGGGCAAATCACATGACAACAGCTGGCAATACAAGTTGCAGGAGGAAAGGATTCTGCAAAACCAATCTGCTTTGTGACAATCAAGAATTACATGATGAAGTTATCAGACTCAAGATACACTTCAACATGAATCTTCCCAATGCTGACACATAAAAACAAAAGATTAGGTTAGATTGGTCAATCAATTGGCATCTTTTCTGGAATAGAGCAAAGTTGATGGCTCCAAAGGTGCAGGTTGTTGTTTTTCAAGATGATGAAAAATGGTGTTATGCTTTGGTTATCCAACAATACAACAAACTGGTACCTCATTTTGGATGTGTACCAACTAAACATTCTTCATCACAAAAACCATATTGGCAAGGTGATGTGTTTGTTGACCATGGCCTTTGCTCCATTTGATAACAACTTTTTAAAAGGTGGGATTGCTTACAAAGTTGACTATGTACAGATTGGTGGGATGGTCCTTGCTAAAAAAGATTTGT